>JBBPBQ010000421.1:0-10914 GCA_037974755.1 Cicer yamashitae | reverse complement strand
GTCCTCCCTAGGCTTATTCTAATCCAATTAGGGTTTTTAACCAATCTTGTGCATCCAATATGTGATTTTGTGTCATTTTGTGTCATTGGTTGAACATTTAGGTCAATTTCGTCCTCCCTAGGCTTATTCTAATCCAATTAGGGTTTTTAACCAATCTTGTGCATCCAATATGTGATTTTGTGCCATTTTGTGTCATAGGTTGAACATTTAGGTCATTTTTGTCCTCCCTAGGCTTATTCTATTCCATTTAGGGTTTTTAACTAATCTTGTGCATCAAATATGTGATTTTGTGTCATTGGTTGAACGTTTAGGTCATTTTCGTGCTCCCTAAGCTTATTCTAATCCAATTAGAGTTTTTAACCAATCTTGTGCATCCAATATGTGATTTTGTGTCATTTTGTGTCATTGGTTGAACATTTAGGTCATTTTCGTCCTCCCTATGCTTATTCTAATCCAATTAAGGTTTTTAACCAATCTTGTGCATCCAATATGTGATTTTGTGTCATTTTGTGTCATTGGTTGAACGTTTAGGTCATTTTCGTCATCCCTAGGCTTATTCTAATCCAATTAGGGTTTTTAACCAATCTTGTGCATCCAATATGTGATTTTGTGTCATTTTGTGTCATTGGTTGAACGTTTAGGTCATTTTCGTCATCCCTAGGCTTATTCTAATCCAATTAGGGTTTTTAACCAATCTTGTGCATCCAATATGTGATTTTGTGTCATTTTGTGTCATTGGTTGAACGTTTAGGTCATTTTTGTCCTCCCTAGGCTTATTCTAATCCAATTAGGGTTTTTAACCAATCTTGTGCATCCAATATGTGATTTTGTGTCATTTTGTGTCATTGGTTGAACATTTAGGTCATTTTCGTCCTCCCTAGGCTTATTCTAATCCAATTAGGGTTTTTAACCAATCTTGTGCATCAAATATGTGATTTTGTGTAATTGGTTGAACGTTTAGGTCATTTTGGTCCTCCCTAGGCTTATTCTAATCCAATTAGGGTTTTTAACCAATCTTGTGCATCCAATATGTGATTTTGTGTCATTTTGTGTCATTGGTTGAACGTTTAGGTCATTTTCGTCCTCCCTAGGCTTATTCTAATCCAATTAGGGTTTTTAACCAATCTTGTGCGTCCAATATGTGATTTTCTGTCATTTTGTGTCATTGGTTGAACATTTAGGTCATTTTCGTCCTCCCTATGCTTATTCTAATCCAATTAGGGTTTTTAACCAATCTTGTGCATCCAATATGTGATTTTGTGTCATTTTGTGTCATTGGTTGAACGTTTATGTCATTTTCGTCCTCCCTAGGCTTATTCTAATCCAATTAGGGTTTTTAACCAATCTTGTGCATCCAATATGTGATTTTGTGTCATTTTGTGTCATTGGTTGAACATTTAGGTCATTTTCGTCCTCCTTATGCTTATTCTAATCCAATTAGGGTTTTTAACCAATCTTGTGCATCAAATATGTGATTTTGTGTCATTGGTTGAACGTTTAGGTCATTTTCGTCCTCCCTAGGCTTATTCTAATCCAATTAGGGTTTTTAACCAATCTTGTGCATCAAATATGTGATTTTGTGTCATTGGTTGAACGTTTAGGTCATTTTCGTCCTCCCTAGGCTTATTCTAATCCAATTAGGGTTTTTAACCAATCTTATGCATCCAATATGTGATTTTGTGTCATTTTGTGTCATTGGTTGAACATTTAGGTCATTTTCGTCCTCCCTAGGCTTATTCTAATCCAATTAGGGTTTTTAACCAATCTTGTGCATCCTGTATGTGATTTTGTGTCATTGGTTGAACATTTAGGTCATTTTCGTCCTCCCTAGGCTTATTCTAATCCAATTAGGGTTTTTAACCAATCTTGTGCATCCAATATGTGATTTTGTGTCATTGGTTGAACATTTAGGTCATTTTCGTCGTCCCTAGGCTTATTCTAATCCAATTAGGGTTTTTAACCAATCTAGGGCATCCAATATGTGAATTTGTGCCATTGGTTGAACATTTAGGTCATTTTCGTCCTCCCTAGGCTTATTCTAATCCAATTAGGGTTTTTAACCAATCTTGTGCATCCAATATGTGATTTTGTGTCATCTTGTGTCATTGGTTGAACATTATGACATTTTCGTCCTCCATAGGCTTATTCTAATCCAATTAGGGTTTTTAACCAATCTTGTGCATCCAATATGTGATTTTCTGTCATTTTGTGTCATTGGTTGAACATTTAGGTCATTTTCGTCCTCCCTATGCTTATTCTAATCCAATTAGGGTTTTTAACCAATCTTGTGCATCCAATATGTGATTTTGTGTCATTTTGTGTCATTGGTTGAACGTTTAGGTCATTTTCGTCCTCCCTAGGCTTATTCTAATCCAATTAGGGTTTTCAACCAATCTTGTGCATCCAATATGTGATTTTGAGTTATTTTGTGTCATTGGTTGAACATTTAGGTCATTTTCGTCCTCCCTAGGCTTATTCTAATCCAATTAGGGTTTTTAACCAATCTTGTGCATCCAATATGTGATTTTGTGTCATTGGTTGAACATTTAGGTCGTTTTTGTCCTCCCTAGGCATATTCTAATCCAATTAGGGTTTTTAACCAATCTTGTGCATCCAATATGTGATTTTGTGTCATTTTGTGTCATTGGTTGAACATTTAGGTCATTTTCGTCCTCCCTAGGCTTATTCTAATCCAATTAGGGTTTTTAACCAATCTTGTGCATCCAATATGTGATTTTGTGTCATTTTCTGTCATTTTGTGTCATATGTAATCCAATTAGGTCATTTTCGTCCTCCCTAGACTTATTCTAATCCAATTAGGGTTTTTAACCAATCTTGTGCATCCAATATGTGATTTTGTGTCATTTTGTGTCATTGGTTGAACATTTAGGTCATTTTCGTCCTCCCTAGGCTTATTCTAATCCAATTAGGGTTTTTAACCAATCTTGTGCATCCAATATGTGATTCTGTGTCATTGGTTGAACATTTAGGTCATTTTCGTCCTCCCTAGGCTTTTCTAATCCAATTAGGGTTTTTAACCAATCTTGTGCATCCAATATGTGATTTTGTGTCATTTTGTGTCATTGGTTGAACATTTAGGTCATTTTCGTCCTCCCTAGGCTTATTCTAATCCAATTAGGGTTTTTAACCAATCTTGTGCATCCAATATGTGATTTTGTGTCATTTTGTGTCATTGGTTGAACATTTAGGTCATTTTCGTCCTCCCTAGGCTTATTCTAATCTAATTTGGGTTTTTAACCAATCTTGTGCATCCAATATGTGATTTTGTGTCATTTTGTGTCATTGGTTGAACATTTAGGTCATTTTCGTCCTCCCTAGGCTTATTCTAATCCAATTAAGGTTTTTAACCAATCTTGTGCATCCAATATGTGATTTTGTGTCATTTTGTGTCATTGGTTGAACATTTAGGTCATTTGCGTCCTCCCTAGGCTTATTCTAATCCAATTAGGGTTTTTAACCAATCTTGTGCATCCAATATGTGATTTTGTGTCATTTTGGGTCATTGGTTGAACATTTAGGTCATATTCGTCCTCCCTAGGCTTATTCTAATCCAATTAGGGTTTTTAACCAATCTTGTGCATCCAATATGTGATTTTGTGTCATTTTGTGTCATTGGTTGAACATTTAGGTCATATTCGTCCTCCCTAGGCTTATTCTAATCCGATTAGGGTTTTTAACCAATCTTGTGCTTCCAATATGTGATTTTGTGTCATTGGTTGAACATTTAGGTCTTTTTTGTCCTCCCTAGGCTTATTCTAATCCAATTAGGGTTTTTAACCAATCTTGTGCATCCAATATGTGATTTTGTGTCATTTTGTGTCATTGGTTGAACATTTAGGTCATTTTCGTCCTCCCTAGGCTTATTCTAATCCAATTAGGGTTTTTAACCAATCTTGTGCATCCTATATGTGATTTTGTGCCATTTTGTGTCATTGGTTGAACATTTAGGTCATTTTCGTCCTCCCTAGGCTTATTCTAATCCAATTAGGGTTTTTAACCAATCTTGTGCATCAAATATGTGATTTTGTGTCATTGGTTGAACGTTTAGGTCATTTTCGTCCTCCCTAGGCTTATTCTAATCCAATTAGGGTTTTTAACCAATCTTGTGCATCCAATATGTGATTTTGTGTCATTGGTTTAACATTTAGGTCAATTTCGTCCTCCCTAGGCTTATTCTAATCCAATTAGGGTTTTTAACCAATCTTGTGCATCCAATATGTGATTTTGTGTCATTTTATGTCATTGGTTGAACATTTAGGTCATTTTCGTCCTCCCTAGGCTTATTCTAATCAAATTAGGGTTTTTAACCAATCTTATGCATCCAATATGTGATTTTGTGCTATTTTCTGTCATTGGTTGAACATTATTTCATTTTCGTCCTCCCTAAGCTGATTCTAATCCAATTAGGGTTTTTAACCAATCTTGTGCATCCAATATGTGATTTTGTGTCATTTTGTGTCATTGGTTGAACATTTAGGTCATTTTCGTTCTCCCTATGCTTATTCTAATCCAATTAAGGTTTTTAACCAATCTTGTGCATCCAATATGTGATTTTGTGTCATTTTGTGTCATTGGTTGAACATTTAGGTCAATTTCGTCCTCCCTAGGCTTATTCTAATCCAATTAGGGTATTTAACCAATCATGTGCATCCAATATGTGATTTTGTGTCATTGGTTGAACATTTAGGTCATTTTCGTCCTCCCTAGGCTTATTGTAATCCAATTTGGGTTTTTAACCAATCTAGTGCATCCAATATGTGATTTTGTGTCATTTTGTGTCATTGGTTGAACGTTTAGGTCATTTTCGTCCTCCCTAGGCTTATTCTAATGCAATTAGGGTTTTTAACCAATCTTGTGCATCCAATATGTGATTTTGTGCTATTTTGTGTCATTGGTTGAACATTATTTCATTTTCGTCCTCCCTAAGCTTATTCTAATCCAATTAGGGTTTGTAACCAATCTTGTGCATCCAATATGTGATTTTGTGTCATTTTGTGTCATTGGTTGAACATTTAGGTCAATTTCGTCCTCCCTAGGCTTATTCTAATCCAATTAGGGTTTTTAACCAATCTTGTGCATCCAATATGTGATCTTGTGTCATTTTGTGTCATTGGTTGAACATTTAGGTCAATTTCGTCCTCCCTAGGCTTATTCTAATCCAATTAGGGTTTTTAACCAATCTTGTGCATCCAATATGAGATTTTGTGTCATTTTGTGTCATTGGTTGAACATTTAGGTCAATTTCGTCCTCCCTAGGCTTATTCTAATCCAATTAGGGTTTTTAACCAATCTTGTGCATCGAATATGTGATCTTGTGTCATTTTGTGTCATTGGTTGAACATTTAGGTCAATTTCGTCCTCCCTAGGCTTATTCTAATCCAATTAGGGTTTTTAACCAATCTTGTGCATCCAATATGTGATTTTGTGTCATTTTGTGTCATTGGTTGAACGTTTAGGTCATTTTCGTCATCCCTAGGCTTATTCTAATCCAATTAGGGTTTTTAACCAATCTTGTGCATCCAATATGTGATTTTGTGTCATTTTGTGTCATTGGTTGAACGTTTAGGTCATTTTTGTCCTCCCTAGGCTTATTCTAATCCAATTAGGGTTTTTAACCAATCTTGTGCATCCAATATGTGATTTTGTGTCATTTTGTGTCATTGGTTGAACATTTAGGTCATTTTCGTCCTCCGTAGGCTTATTCTAATCCAATTAGGGTTTTTAACCAATCTTGTGCATCCAATATGTGATTTTGTGTCATTTTGTGTCATTGGTTGAACATTTAGGTCATTTTCGTCCTCCCTAGGCTTATTCTAATCCAATTAGGGTTTTTAACCAATCTTGTGCATCTAATATGTGATTTTTGTCATTTTGTGTCATCGGTTGAACATTTTGGTCATTTTCGTCCTCCCTAGGCTTATTCTAATCCAATTAGGGTTTTTAACCAATCTTGTGCATCCAATATGTGATTTTGTGTCATTGGTTGAACATTTAAGTCATTTTCGTCCTCCCTAAGCTTATTCTAATACAATTACGGTTTTTAACCAATCTTGTGCAACCAATATGTGATTTTGTGTCATTGGTTGAACATTTAGGTCATTTTCGTCCTCCCTTGGCTTATTCTAATCTAATTAGGGTTTTTAACCAATCTTGTGCATCCAATATGTGATTTTGTGTCATCAGTTGAACATTTTGGTCATTTTCGTCCTCCCTAGGCTTATTCTAATCCAATTAGGGTTTTTAACCAATCTTGTGCATCCAATATGTGATTTTGTGTCATTTTGTGTCATTGGTTGAACATTTAGGTCATTTTCGTCCTCCCTAGGCTTATTCTAATCCAATTAGGGTTTTTAACCAATCTTGTGCATGCAATATGTGATTTTTTGTAATTTTGTGTCATTGGTTGAACATTTAGGTCATTATCGTCCTACCTAGGCTTATTCTAATCCAGTTAGGGTTTTTAACCAATCTTGTGCATCCAATATGTGATTTTATGTCATTTTGTGTCATTGGTTGAACATTTAGGTCATTTTCGTCCTCCCTAGGCTTATTCTAATCCAATTAAGGTTTTTAACCAATCTTGTGCATCCAATATGTGATTTTGTGTCATTTTGTGTCATTGGTTGAACATTTAGGTCATTTTCGTCCTCCTTAGGCTTATTCTAATCCAATTAGGGTTTTTAACCAATCTTGTGCATCCAATTTGTGATTTTGTGTCATTTTGTGTCATTGGTTGAACATTTAGGTCATTTTCGTCCGCCCTAGGCTTATTCTAATCCAATTAGGGTTTTTAACCAATCTTGTGCATCCAATATGTGATTTTGTGTCATTTTGTGTCATTGGTTGAACGTTTAGGTCATTTTCGTCCTCCCTAGGCTTATTCTAATCAAATTAGGGTTTTTAACTAATCTTATGCATCCAATATGTGATTTTGTGTCATTGGTTTAACTTTTAGGTTATTTTCGTCCTCCCTAGGCTTATTCTAATCCAATTAGGATTTTTAACCAATCTTGTGCATCCAATATGTGATTTTGTGTCATTTTGTGTCATTGGTTGAACATTTAGGTCAATTTCGTCCTCCCAAGGCTTATTCTAATCCAATTAGGGTTTTTAGCCAATCTTGTGCATCCAATATGTGATTTTGTGACATTGGTTGAACATTTAGGTCATTTTCGTTCTGCTTAGGCTTATTCTAATCCAATTAGGGTTTTTAACCAATCTTGTGCATCCAATATGTGATTTTGTGTCATTTTGTGTCATTGGTTTAACATTTATGTCATTTTCGTCCTCCCTAGGCTTATTCTAATCCAATTAGGGTTTTTAACCAATCTTGTGCATCCAATATGTGATTTTGTGTCATTTTGTGTCATTGGTTGAACATTTAGGTCATTTTCGTCCTCCCTAGGCTTATTCTAATCCAATTAGGGTTTTTAACCAATCTTGTGCATCCAATATATGATTTTGTGTCATTGGTTGAACATTTAGGTCATTTTCGTCCTCCCTAGGCTTATTCTAATCTAATGAGGGTTTTTAACCAATCTTGTGCATCCAATATATGATTTTGTGTCATTGGTTGAACATTTAGGTCATTTTCGTCCTCCCTAGGCTTATTCTAATCCAATTAGGGTTTTTAACCAATCTTGTGCATCCAATATGTGATTTTGTGTCATTGGTTTAACATTTAGGTCAATTTCGTCCTCCCTAGGCTTATTCTAATCCAATAAGGATTTTTAACCAATCTTTTGCATCCAATATGTGATTTTGTGCCATTTTGTGTCATTGGTTGAACATTTAGGTCATTTTCGTCCTCCCTAGGCTTATTCTAATCCAATTATGGTTTTGAACCAATCTTGTGCATCCAATATAGGATTTTATGTCATTTTGTGTCATTGGTTGAACGTTTAGGTCATTTTCGTCCTCCCTAGGCTTATTCTAATCCAATTAGGGTTTTTAACCAATCTTGTGCATCCAATATGTGATTTTGTGTCATTGGTTGAACATTTAGGTCATTTTCATCCTCCCTAGGCATATTCTAATCCAATTAGGGTTTTTAACCAATCTTGTGCATCAAATATGTGATTTTGTGTCATTGGTTGAACGTTTAGGTCATTTTCGTCCTCCCTAGGCTTATTCTAATCCAATTAGGGTTTTTAACCAATCTTGTGCATCCAATATGTGATTTTGTGCCATTTTGTGTCATTGGTTGAACATTTAGGTCAATTTCGTCCTCCCTAGGCTTATTCTAATGCAATTAGGGTTTTTAACCAATCATGTGCATCCAATATGTGATTTTGTGTCATTTTGTGTCATTGGTTGAACATTTAGGTCATTTTCGTCCTCCCTAGGCTTATTGTAATCCAATTAGGGTTTTTAACCAATCTAGTGCATCCAATATGTGATTTTGTGTCATTTTGTGTCATTGGTTGAACGTTTAGGTCATTTTCGTCATCCCTAGGCTTATTCTAATCCAATTAGGGTTTTTAACCAATCTTGTGCATCCAATATGTGATTTTGTGTCATTTTGTGTCATTGGTTGAACGTTTAGGTCATTTTCTTCCTCCCTAGGCTTATTCTAATCCAATTAGGGTTTTTAACCAATCTTGTGCATCCAATATGTGATTTTGTGCTATTTTGTGTCGTTGGTTGAACATTATTTCATTTTCGTCCTCCCTAAGCTTATTCTAATCCAATTAGGATTTTTAACCATTCTTGTGCATCCAATATGTGATTTTGTGTCATTTTGTGTCATTGGTTGAACGTTTAGGTCATTTTCGTCCTCCCTAGGCTTATTCTAATCCAATTAGGGTTTTCAACCAATCTTGTGCATCCAATATGTGATTTTGTGCTATTTTGTGTCATTGGTTGAACATTATTTCATTTTCGTCCTCCCTAAGCTTATTCTAATCCAATTAGGGTTTTTAACCAATCTTGTGCATCCAATATGTGATTTTGTGTCATTTTGTGTCATTGGTTGAACGTTTAGGTCATTTTCGTCATCCCTAGGCTTATTCTAATCCAATTAGGGTTTTTAACCAATCTTGTGCATCCAATATGTGATTTTGTGTCATTTTGTGTCATTGGTTGAACGTTTAGGTCATTTTCGTCATCCCTAGGCTTATTCTAATCCAATTAGGGTTTTTAACCAATCTTGTGCATCCAATATGTGATCTTGTGTCATTTTGTGTCATTGGTTGAACATTTAGGTTATTTTCGTCCTCCGTATGCTTATTCTAATCCAATTAGGGTTTTTAACCAATCTTGTGCATCCAATATGTGATTTTGTGTCATTTTGTGTCATTGGTTGAACATTTAGGGCATTTTCGTCCTCCCTAGGCTTATTCTCATCCAATTAGGGTTTTTAACCAATCTTGTGCATCCAATATGTGATTTTGTGTCATTTTGTGACATTGGTTGAACGTTTAGGTCATTTTCGTCATCCCTAGGCTTATTCTAATCCAATTAGGGTTTTTAACCAATCTTGTGCATCCAATATGTGATTTTGTGTCATTTTGTGTCATTGGTTGAACGTTTAGGTCATTTTCGTCCTCCCTAGGCTTATTCTAATCAAATTAGGGTTTTTAACCAATCTTGTGCATCCAATATGTGATTTTGTGTCATTTTGTGTCATTGGTTGAACATTTAGGTCAATTTCGTCCTCCATAGGCTTATTCTAATCCAATTAGGGTTTTTAACCAATCTTGTGCATCCAATATGTGATTTTGTGTCATTTTGTGTCATTGGTTGAACATTTAGGTCATTTTCGTCCTCCCTAGGCTTATTCTAATCCAATTAGGGTTTTTCACCAATCTTGTGCATCCAATATGTGATTTTGTGTCATTGGTTTAACATTTAGGTCATTTTCGTCCTCCCTAGGCTTATTCTAATCCAATTAGGGTTTTTAACCAATCTTGTGCATCCAATATGTGATTTTGTGTCATTTTGTGTCATTGGTTGAACGTTTAGGTCATTTTCGTCGTCCCTAGGCTTATTCTAATCCAATTAGGGTTTTTAACCAATCTTGTGCATCCAATATGTGATTTTGTGTCATTTTGTGTCATTGGTTGAACGTTTAGGTCATTTTCGTCCTCCCTAGGCTTATTCTAATCCAATTAGGGTTTTCAACCAATCTTGTGCATCCAATATGTGATTTTGAGTTATTTTGTGTCATTGGTTGAACATTTAGGTCATTTTCGTCCTCCCTAGGCTTATTCTAATCCAATTAGGGTTTTTAACCTATCTTGTGCATCCAATATGTGATTTTGTGCTATTTTGTGTCATTGGTTGAACATTATTTCATTTTCGTCCTCCCTAAGCTTATTCTAATCCAATTAGGGTTTTTAACCAATCTTGTGCATCCAATATGTGATTTTGTGTCATTTTGTGTCATTTGTTGAACGTTTAGGTCATTTTCGTCGTCCCTATACTTATTCTAATCCAATTAGGGTTTTTAACCAATCTTGTGCATCCAATATGTGATTTTGTGTCATTTTGTGTCGTTGGTTGAACGTTTAGGTCATTTTCGTCCTCCCTAGGCTTATTCTAATCCAATTAGGGTTTTTAACCAATCTTGTGCATACAATATGTGATTTTGTGCTATTTTGTGTCATTGGTTAATCATTATTTCATTTTCGTCCTCCCTAAGCTTATTCTAATCCAATTAGGGTTTTTAACCATTCTTGTGCATCCAATATGTGATTTTGTGTCATTTTGTGTCATTGGTTGAACGTTTAGGTCATTTTCGTCCTCTCTAGGCTTATTCTAATCCAATTAGGGTTTTTTTTACAAATCTTGTGCATCCAATATGTGATTTTGTGTCATTTTGTGTCATTGGTTGAACATTTAGGTCAATTTCGTCATCCCTAGGCTTATTCTAATCCAATTAGGGTTTTTAAC
>JBBPBQ010000420.1:0-10916 GCA_037974755.1 Cicer yamashitae | reverse complement strand
GAAACAAAATCACATATTGGTGCACAAGATTGGTTAAAAACCCTAATTGGATTAGAATAAGCCTATGGAGGACGAAAATGATCTATATGTTCAACCAACGACACAAAATGACACAAAATCACATATTGGATGCACAAGACTTTTTAAAAACCCTAATTGGATTAGAATAAGCCTAGGGAGGACGAAAATGACCTAAATGTTCAATCGATGACACAAAATGACTCAAAATCACATACTGGATGCACAAGATTGGTTAAAAACCCTAATTGGAGTAGAATAAACCTAGGGAGGACGAAAATGACCTAAATGTTCAACCGATGACACAAAATGATAGAAAATCACATATTGGATGCACAAGATTGGTTAAAAACCCTAATTGGATTAGAATAAGCCTAGGGAGGACGAAAATGACCTAAATGTTCAACCAATGACAAAAAATCACATATTGGATGGTCAAGATTGGTTAAAAACCCTAATTGGATTAGAATAAGCCTACGGAGGACAAAAATGACCTAAATGTTCAACAAATGACACAAAATGACACAAAATCACATACTGGATGCACAAGATTGGTTAAAAACCCTAACTGGATTAGAATAAGCCTAGGGAGGACAAAAATGACCTAAATATTCAACCAATGACACAAAATCACATATTGGATGCACAAGATTGGTTAAAAACCCTAATTGGATTAGAATAAGCCTAGGGAGGGCGAAAATGACCTAAATGTTCAACCAATGACACAAAATCACATATTGGTGCACAAGATTGGTTAAAAACCCTAATTGGATTAGAATAAGCCTATGGAGGATGAAAATGATCTATATGTTCAACCAACGACACAAAATGACACAAAATCACATATTGGATGCACAAGATTTTTTAAAAACCCTAATTGGATTAGAATAAGCCTAGGGAGGACGAAAATGACCTAAATGTTCAATCGATGACACAAAATGACTCAAAATCACATACTGGATGCACAAGATTGGTTAAAAACCCTTATTGGATTAGAATAAACCTAGGGAGGACGAAAATGACCTAAATGTTCAACCGATGACAAAAAATGATACAAAATCACATATTGGATGCACAAGATTGGTTAAAAACCCTAATTGGATTAGAATAAGCCTAGCGAGGACGAAAATGACCTAAATGTTCAACCAATGACACAAAATCACATATTGGATGCACAAGATTGGTTAAAAACCCTAATTGGATTATAATAATCCTAGGGAGGACGAAAATGACCTAAATGTTCAACCAATGGCACAAAATGACAGAAAATCACATATTGGATGCACAAGATTGGTTAAAAACCCTAATTGGATTAGAATAAGCCTACAGAGGACGAAATGACCTAAATGTTCAACAAATGACACAAAATGACACAAAATCACATATTGGATGCACAAGATTGGTTAAAAACCCTAATTGGATTAGAATAAGCCTAGGGAGGACGAAAATGACCTAAATGTTCAACCAATGACACAAAATCACATATTGGATGCACAAGATTGGTTAAAAACCCTAATTGGATTAGAATAAGCCTAGGGAGGACGAAAATGACCTAAATGTTCAACCAATCACAAAATCACATATTTGATGCACAAGATTGGTTAAAAACCCTAATTGGATTAGAATAAGCCTAGGGAGGACGAAAATGACCTAAATGTTCAACCAATGACACAAAATGACACAAAATCACATATTGGATGCACAAGATTGGTTAAAAACCCTAATTGGATTAGAATAAGCCTAGGGAGGACGAAAATGACCTAAATGTTCAACCAATGACACAAAATCACATATTGGATGCACAAGATTAGTTAAAAACCCTAATTGGATTAGACTAAGCCTAGGGAGGACGAAAATGAATTAAATGTTCAACCAATGACACAAAAGGACACTAAATCACATATTGGATGCACATGATTGGTTAAAAGCCCTAATTGGATTAGAATAAGCCTAGGGAGGACGAAAATGACCTAAATGTTCAAACAATGACACAAAATGACACAAAATAACATATTGGATGCACAAGATTGGTTAAAAACCTAATTGGATTACAATAAGATTAGGGAGGACGTAAATGACCTAAATGGTCAACCAATGACACAAAAGGACACAAAATAACATATTGGATGCACAAGATTGGTTAAAAACCTAATTGGATTAGAATAAGATTAGGGAGGACGAAAATGACCTAAATGTTCAACCAATGACACAAAATGACACAAAATCACATATTGGATGCACAAGATTGGTTAAAAACCTAATTGGATTAGAATAAGATTAGGGAGGACGTAAATGACCTAAATGTTCAACCAATGACACAAAAGTACACAAAATCACATATTGGATGCACAAGATTGGTTTAAAACCCTAATTGGATTAGAATAAGCCTAGGGAGGACGAAAATGACCTAAATGTTCAACCAATGACACAAAAGGACACAAAATTACATATTGGATGCACAAGATTGGTTAAAAACCCTAATTGGATTAGAATAAGCCTAGGGAGGACGAAAATGACCTAAATGTTCAACCAATGACACAAAATGACACAAAATAACATATTGGATGCACAAGATTGGTTAAAAACCCTAATTGGATTGTAATAAGCCTAGGGAGGACGAAAATGACCTAATTGGATTACCAATGACATAAAATCACTTATCATATGCACAAGATTGGTTAAAAACCCTAATTGGATTAGAATAAGCCTAGGGAGGACGAAAATGACCTAAATGTTCAACCAATGACACAAAATGACACAAAATCACATATTGGATGCACAAGATTGGTTAAAAACCCTAATTGGATTAGAATAAGCCTAGGGAGGATGAAAATGATCTAAATGTTCAACCAATGACACAAAATCACATATTGGATGCACAAGATTGGTTAAAAACCCTAATTGGATTAGAATAAGCCTAGGGAGGACGAAAATGACCTAAATGTTCAACCAATGACACAAAATGACACAAAATCACATATTGCATGCCCAAGATAGGTTAAAAACCCTAATTGGATTAGAATAAGCCTAGGGAGGACGAAAATGACCTAAATGTTCAACCAATGACACAAAATCACATATTGGATGCACAAGATTGGTTAAAAACCCTAATTGGATTAGAATAAGCCTAGGGAGGACGAAAATGACCTAAATGTTCAACCATGACACAAAATGACACAAAATCACATATTGGATGCACAAGATTGGTTAAAAACCCTAATTGGATTAGAATAAGCCTAG
This sequence comes from Cicer yamashitae, assembly GCA_037974755.1. Taxonomy (NCBI): domain Eukaryota; kingdom Viridiplantae; phylum Streptophyta; class Magnoliopsida; order Fabales; family Fabaceae; genus Cicer; species Cicer yamashitae. The sequence goes on along the minus strand of JBBPBQ010000420.1, from coordinate 7,658 downwards.
GGAGGACGAAAATGACCTAAATGTTCAACCAATGACACAAAATGACACAAAATCACATATTGGATGCACAAGATTGGTTAAAAACCCTAATTGGATTAGAATAAGCCTAGGAGGACGAAAATGAACTAAAAGTTTAGCCAATGACACAAAATGACACAAAATCACATATTGGATGCACAAGATTGGTTAAAAACCCTAATTGGATTAGAATAAGCCTAGGGAGGACGAAAATGACCTAAATGTTCAACCAATGACACAAAATCACATATTGGATGCACAAGATTGGTTAAAAACCCTAATTGGATTAGAATAAGCCTAGGGAGGTCCAAAATGACCTAAATGTTCAACCAATGACACAAAATCACATATTGGATGCACAAGATTGGTTAAAAACCCTAATTGGATTAGAATAAGCCTAGGGAGGACGAAAATGACCTAAATGTTCAACGAATGACACAAAATCACATATTGGATGCACAAGATTGGTTAAAAACCCTAATTGGATTAGAATAAGCCTAGGGAGGACAAAAATGACCTAAATGTTCAACCAATGACACAAAATGACAGAAAATCACATATTGGATGCACAAGATTGGTTAAAAACCCTAACTGGATTAGAATAAGCCTAGGGAGGACAAAAATGACCTAAATATTCAACCAATGACACAAAATCACATATTGGATGCACAAGATTGGTTAAAAACCCTAATTGGATTAGAATAAGCCTAGGGAGGGCGAAAATGACCTAAATGTTCAACCAATGACACAAAATCACATATTGGTGCACAAGATTGGTTAAAAACCCTTATTGGATTAGAATAAGCCTATGGAGGACGAAAATGATCTATATGTTCAACCAACGACACAAAATGACACAAAATCACATATTGGATGCACAAGATTTTTTAAAAACCCTAATTGGATTAGAATAAGCCTAGGGAGGACGAAAATGACCTAAATGTTCAATCGATGACAAAATGACTCAAAATCACATACTGGATGCACAAGATTGGTTAAAAACCCTAATTGGATTAGAATAAGCCTAGGGAGGACGAAAATGACCTAAATGTTCAACCGATGACACAAAATGATACAAAATCACATATTGGATGCACAAGATTGGTTAAAAACCCTAATTGGATTAGAATAAGCCTAGGGAGGACAAAAATGACCTAAATGTTCAACCAATGACACAAAATCACATATTGGATGCACAAGATTGGTTAAAAACCCTAATTGGATTAGAATAAGCCTACGGAGGACGAAAATGACCTAAATGTTCAACAAATGACACAAAATGACACAAAATCACATATTGGATGCTCAAGATTGGTTAAAAACCCTAACTAGATTAGAATAAGCCTAGGGAGGACAAAAATGACCTAAATATTCAACCAATGACACAAAATCACATATTGGATGCACAAGATTGGTTAAAAACCCTAATTGGATTAGAATAAGCCTAGGGAGGGCGAAAATGACCTAAATGTTCAACCAATGACACAAAATCACATATTGGTGCACAAGATTGGTTAAAAACCCTAATTGGATAAGAATAAGCCTATGGAGGATGAAAATGATCTATATGTTCAACCAACGACACAAAATGACACAAAATCACATATTGGATGCACAAGATTTTTTAAAAACCCTAATTGGATTAGAATAAGCCTAGGGAGGACGAAAATGACCTAAATGTTCAACCAATGACACAAAATGACACAAAATCACATATTGGATGCACAAGATTGGTTAAAAACCCTAATTGGATTACAACAAGTCTAGGGAGGACGAAAATGACCTAAATGTTCAACCAATGACACAAAATGACACAAAATCACATATTGGATGCACAAGATTGGTTAAAACCCCTAATTGGATTAGAATAAGCCTAGGGAGGACGAAAATGACCTAAATGTTCAACCAATGATACAAAATGACACAAAATCACATATTGGATGCACAAGATTGGTTAAAAACCCTAATTGGATTAGAATAAGCCTAGGGAGGACGAAAATGAACTAAATGTTCAACGATTGACACAAAATGACACAAAATCACATATTGGATGCACAAGATTGGTTAAAAACCCTAATTGGATTAGAATAAGCCTAGGGAGGACGAAAATGACCTAAATGTTCAACCAATGACACAAAATCACATATTGGATGCACAAGATTGGTTAAAAACCCTAATTGGATTAGAATAAGCCTAGGGAGGACGAAAATGACCTAAATGTTCAACCAATGACACAAAATCACATATTGGATGGTCAAGATTGTTGAAAAACCCTAATTGGATTAGAATAAGCCTACGGAGGACAAAAATGAACTAAATGTTCAACAAATGACACAAAATGACACCAAATCACATATTGGATGCACAAGATTGGTTAAAAACCCTAACTGGATTAGAATAATCCTAGGGAGGACAAAAATGACCTAAATATTCAACCAACGACACAAAATCACATATTGGATGCACAAGATTGGTTAAAAACCCTAATTGGATTAGAATAAGCCTAGGGAGGGCGAAAATGACCTAAATGTTCAACCAATGACACAAAATCACATATTGGTGCACAAGATTGGTTAAAAACCCTAATTGGATTAGAATAAGCCTATGGAGGACGAAAATGATCTATATGTTCAACCAACGACACAAAATGACACAAAATCAAATATTGGATGCACAAGATTTTTTAAAAACCCTAATTGGATTAGAATAAGCCTAGGGAGGACGAAAATGACCTAAATGTTCAATCGATGACACAAAATGACTCAAAATCACATACTGGATGCACAAGATTGGTTAAAAACCCTAATTGGATTAGAATAAGCCTAGGGAGGACGAAAATGTCCTAAATGTTCAACCGATGACACAAAATGATACAAAATCACATATTGGATGCACAAGATTGGTTAAAAACCCTAATTGGATTAGAATAAGCCTAGGGAGGACAAAAATGACCTAAATGTTCAACCAATGACACAAAATCACATATTGGATGCACAAGATTGGTTAAAAACTCTAGTTGGATTAGAATAAGCATAGGGAGGACGAAAATTACCTAAATGTTCAACCAATGACACAAAATCACATATTGGATGCACAAGATTGGTTAAATACCCTAATTGGATTAGAATAAGCCTAGGGAGGACAAAAATGACCTAAATTTTCAACAAATGACACAAAATGCCACAAATTCACATATTGGTTGCACAAGATTGGTTAAAAACCCTAATTGGATAAGGATAAGCATAGGGAGGACGAAAATGACCTAAATGTTCAACCAATGACACAAAATCACATATTGGATGCACAAGATTGGTTAAAAACCCTAATTGGATTAGAATAAGCCTAGGGAGGACGAAAATGACCTAAATGTTCAACCAATGACACAAAATGACACAAAATCACATATTGGATGCACAAGAATGGTTAAAAACCCTAATTGGATTAGAATAAGCCTAGGGAGGACGAAAATGACGTAAATGTTCAATTAATGACACAAAATCACATATTGGATGCACAAGATTGGTTAAAAACCCTAATTAGATTAGAATAAGCCTAGAGAGGACGAAAATGACCTAAATGTTCAACCAATGACACAAAATCATATATTGGATGCACAAGATTGGTTAAAAACCCTAATTGGATTAGAATAAGCCTAGGGAGGACGAAAATGACCTAAATGTTCAACCAATGACACAAAATCACATATTGGATGCACAAGATTGGTTTAAAACCCTAATTGGATTAGAATAAGCCTAGGGAGGACGAAAATGACCTAAATGTTCAACCAATGACACAAAATCACATATTGGATGCACAAGATTGGTTAAAAACCCTAATTGGATTAAAAAGAGCCTAGGGAGGACGAAAATGACCTAAATGTTCAACCAATGACACAAAATCACACATTGGATGCCCAAGATTGGTTAAGAACCTTAATTGGATTAGAATAAGCCAAGGGAGGACGAAAATGACCTAAATGTTCAACCAATGACACAAAATGACATAAAATCACATATTTGATGCACAAGATTGGCTAAAAACCCTAATTAGATTAGAATAAGCATAGCGAGGACGAAAATGACCTAAATGTTCAACCAATGATACAAAATCACATATTGGATGCACAAGATTGGTTAAAAACCCTAATTGGATTAGAATAAGCCTAGGGAGGACGAAAATGACCTAAATGTTCAACCAATGACACAAAATGATACAAAATCACATATTGGATGGACAAGATTGGTTAAAAACCCTAATTGGATTAGAATAAGCCTAGAGAGGACGAAAATGACCTAAATGTTCAACCAATGACACAAAATCACATATTGGATGCACAAGATTGGTTAAAAACCCTAATTGGATTATAATAATCCTAGGGAGGACGAAAATGACCTAAATGTTCAACCAATGGCACAAAATGACAGAAAATCACATATTGGATGCACAAGATTGGTTAAAAACCCTAATTGGATTAGAATAAGCCTACAGAGGACGAAATGACCTAAATGTTCAACAAATGACACAAAATGACACAAAATCACATATTGGATGCACAAGATTGGTTAAAAACCCTAATTGGATTAGAATAAGCCTAGGGAGGACGAAAATGACCTAAATGTTCAACCAATGACACAAAATCACATATTGGATGCACAAGATATGTTAAAAACCCTAATTGGATTAGAATAAGCCTAGGGAGGACGAAAATGACCTAAATGTTCAACCAATGACACAAAATGACACAAAATCACATATTGGATGCACAAGATTGGTTAAAAACCCTAATTGGATTAGAATAAACCTAGAGTGGACGAAAATGACCTAAATGTTCAACCAATGACACAAAATCACATATTGGATGCACAAGATTGGTTAAAAACCCTAATTGGATTAGAATAAGCCTAGGGAGGACGAAAATGACCTAAATGTTCAACCAATGACACAAAATGACACAAAATCACATATTGGACGCACAAGATTGGTTAAAAACCCTAATTGGATTAGAATAAACCTAGGGTGGACGAAAATGACCTAAATGTTCAACCAATGACACAAAATCACATATTGGATGCACAAGATTGGTTAAAAACCCTAATTGGATTAGAATAAACCTAGGGTTGACGAAAATGACCTAAATGTTCAACCAATGACACAAAATCACATATTGGATGCACAAGATTGGTTAAAAACCCTAATTGGATTAGAATAAGCCTAGGGAGGACGAAAATGACCTAAATGTTCAACCAATGACACAAAATGACACAAAATCACATATTGGATGCACAAGATTGGTTAAAAACCCTAATTGGATTAGAATAAGCCTAGGGAGGACGAAAATCACCTAAATGTTCAAGCAATGACACAAAATGACACAAAATCACATATTGGATGCACAAGATTGGTTAAAAACCCTAATTGGATTAGAATAAGCCTAGGGAGGACGAAAATGACCTAAATGTTCAACCAATGACACAAAATGACACAAAAACACATATTGGATGCACAAGATTGGTTTAAAACCCTAATTGGATTAGAATAAGCCTAGGGAGGACGAAAATGACCTAAATGTTCAACCAATGACACAAAATCACATATTGGATGCACAAGATTGGTTAAAAACCCTAATTGGATTAGAATATGCCTAGGGAGGACGAAAATGACCTAAATGTTCAACCAATGACAGAAAATCACATATTGGATGCACAAGATTGGTTAAAAACCCTAATTGGATTAGAATAAGCCTAGGGAGGACGAAAATGACCTAAATGTTCAACCAATGACACAAAATCACATATTGGATGCACAAGATTGGTTAAAAACCCTAATTGGATTAGAATAAGCCTAGGGAGGACGAAAATGACCTAAATGTTCAACCAATGACACAAAATCACATATTGGATGCACAAGATTGGTTAAAAACCCTAATTGGATTAGAATAAGCCTAGGGAGGACGAATATGACCTAAATGTTTAACCAATGACACAAAATGACACAAAATCACATATTGGATGCACAAGATTGGTTAAAAACCCTAATTGGATTAGAATAAGCCTAGGGAGGACGAAAATGACCTAAATGTTCAACCAATGACACAAAATCGCATATTGGATTCACAAGATTGGTTAAAAACCCTAATTGGATTAGAATAAGCCTAGGGAGGACGAAAATGACCTAAATGTTCAACCAATGACACAAAATCACATATTGGATGCACAAGATTGGTTAAAAACCCTAATTGGATTAGAATAAGCCTAGGGAGGACGAAAATGACCTAAATGTTCAACCAATGACACAAAATCACACAAAATTACATATTGGATGCACAAGATTGGTTTAAAACCCTAATTGGATTAGAATAAGCCTAGGGAGGACGAAAATGACCTAAATGTTCAACCAATGACACAAAATCACATATTGGATGCACAAGATTGGTTAAAAACCCTAATTGGATTAGAATAAGCCTAGGGAGGACGAAAATGACCTAAATGTTCAACCAATGACACAAAATCACATATTGGATGCACAAGATTGGTTAAAAACCCTAATTGGATTAGAATAAGCCTAGGGAGGACGAAAATGACCTAAATGTTCAACCAATGACAATAAATCACATATTGGATGCACATGATTGGTTAAAAACCCTAATTGGATTAGAATAAGCCTAGGGACGACGAAAATGACCTAAATGTTCAACCAATGACACAAAATCACATATTGGATGCACAAGATTGGTTAAAAACCCTAATTGGATTAGAATAAGCCTAGGGAGGACGAAAATGACCTAAATGTTCAACCAATGACTCAAAATCACATATTGGATGCACAAGATTGGTTAAAAACCCTAATTGGATTAGAATAAGCCTAGGGAGGACGAAAATGACCTAAATGTTCAACCAATGACACAAAATTACACAAAATCACATATTGGATGCACAAGATTGGTTAAAAACCCTAATTGGATTAGAATAAGCCTAGGGAGGACGAAAATGACCTAAATGTTCAACGAATGACACAAAATCACATATTGGATGCACAAGATTGGTTAAAAACCCTAATTGGATTAGAATAAGCCTAGGGAGGACAAAAATGACCTAAATGTTCAACCAATGACACAAAATGACAGAAAATCACATATTGGATGCACAAGATTGGTTAAAAACCCAAATTGGATTACAATAAGCCTACGGAGGACGAAAATGACCTAAATGTTCAACAAATGACACAAAATGACACAAAATCACATATTGGATGCACAAGATTGGTTAAAAACCCTAACTGGATTAGAATAAGCCTAGGGAGGACAAAAATGACCTAAATATTCAACCAATGACACAAAATCACATATTGGATGCACAAGATTGGTTGAAAACCCTAATTGGATTAGAATAAGCCTAGGGAGGGCGAAAATGACCTAAATGTTCAACCAATGACACAAAATCACATATTGGTGCACAAGATTGGTTAAAAACCCTAATTGGATTAGAATAAGCCTATGGAGGACGAAAATGATCTATATGTTCAACCAACGACACAAAATCACATATTGGATGCACAAGATTTTTTAAAAACCCTAATTGGATTAGAATAAGCCTAGGGAGGACGAAAATGACCTAAATGTTCAATCGATGACACAAAATGAC
>JBBPBQ010000419.1:0-10924 GCA_037974755.1 Cicer yamashitae | reverse complement strand
GGAGGACGAAAATGACATAAATGTTCAACCAATGACACAAAATCACTTATCGGATGCACAAGATTGGTTAAAAACCCTATTTGGATTAGAATAAGCCTAGGGAGGTCGAAAGTGACCTAAATGTGCAACCAATGACACAAAATAACATATTGGATTCACAAGATTGGTTAAAAACCCCAATTGGATTAGAATAAGCCTAAGGGAATGAAAATAACCTAAATGTTCAACCAATGACACAAAATTACTTATTGGATCCCCAAGACTAGTTAAAAACCCAAATTGGATTAGAATAAGCCTAGGGAGGACGAAAATTACCTAAATGTTCAACCAATGACACAAAATCACTTATTGGATGCACAAGATTGGTTAAAAACCCTAATTGGAATAGAATAATCCTATGGAGGACGAAAATGACCTAATTATTCAACCAATGACACAAAATCACTTATTGGATGCACAAGTTTGGTTAAACACCCTAATTGGATTAGAATAAGGCTAGGGCGGTTGAAAATGACCTAAATGTTCAACCAATGACACAAAATAACATATTCGATGCACAAGATTAGTTAAAAACCCTAATTGGATTAGAATAAGCCTAAGGAGGACGAAAATGACCTAAATGTTCAACCAATGACACAAAATAACTTATTGGATGCACAAGATTGGTTAAAAACTCTAATTGGATTAAAATAAGCCTAGGGAGGATGAAAATGACCTAAATGTTAATCGAATGACACAAACGCACTTATTGGATGCACAAGATTCGTTGAAAGCCCTAATTATATTATAATAAGCCTAGGGAGGACGAAAATGACCTAAATGTGCAACCAATGACACAAAATAACATATTGGATGCACAAGATTGGTTAAAAACCCCAATTGGATTAGAATATGCCTAAGGAGGACGAAAATGACATAAATGTTCAACCAATGACACAAAATCACTTATCGGATGCCTCAAGATTGGTTAAAAACCCTATTTGGATTAGAATAACCCTAGGGAGGACGAAAGTGACCTAAATGTGCAAACAATGACACAAAATAACATATTGGATGCACAAGATTGGTTAAAAACCCCAATTGGATTAGAATAAGCCTAAGGGAACGAAAATAACCTAAATGTTCAACCAATGACACAAAATCACTTATTGGATCCACAAGACTGGTTAAAAACCCTAATTGGATTAGAATAAGCCCACGGATGACGAAAATGACCTAAATGTTCAACAATTGACACAAAATCACTTATTGGATGCACAAGATTGGTTAAAAACCCTATTTGGATTAGAATAAGCCTAGGGAGGACGAAAGTGACCTAAATGTGCAACCAATGACACAAATAAACATATTGTATGCACAAGATTGGTTAAAAACCCCAATTGGATTAGAATAAGCCTAGGGAGGACGAAAATGACCTAAATATTCAACCAATGACACAAAATACTTATTGGATGCACAAGACTGGTTAAAAACCCTAATTGGATTAGAATAAGCCTAAGGAGGATGAAAATGACCTAAATGTTCAACCAATGACACAAAATCACTTATTGGATGCACAAGATTGTTTAAAAACCCTAATTGTATTGGAATAATCCTAGGGAGGACGAAAATGACCTAAATGTTCAACCAATGACACAGACGCAGTTATTGGATGCACAAGATTGGTTAAAAACCCTAATTGGATTAGAATAATCCTAGGGAGGACGAAAATGACCTAAATGTTTAACCAATGACACAAACGCACTTATGGATGCACAAGATTGGTTAAAAACCCTATTTGGATTAGAATAAGCCTAGTGGGGACGAAAATGACCTAAATGTGCAACCAATGACACTAAATAACATATTGGATGCACTAGAGTGGTTAAAAACCCTAATTGTATTAGAATAAGCCTAGGGATGACGAAAATGACCTAAATGTTCAACCAATGACACAAAATCACTTATTGGATGCACAAGTTTGGTTAAACACCCTAATTGGATTAGAATAAGGCTAGGGCTGTTGAAAATGACCTAAATGTTCAACCAATGACACAAAATAACATATTCGATGCACAAGATTAGTTAAAAACCCTAATTGGATTAGAATAAGCCTAAGGAGGACGAAAATGACCTAAATGTTCAACCAATGACAGAAAATCACTTATTGGATGCACAAGATTGGTTAAAAACTCTAATTGGATTAAAATAAGCCTAGGGAGGATGAAAATGACCTAAATGTTAATCGAATGACACAAACGCACTTATTGGATGCACAAGATTCGTTAAAAGCCCTAATTATATTATAATAAGCCTAGGGAGGACGAAAATGACCTAAATGTGCAACCAATGACACAAAATAACATATTGGATGCACAAGATTGGTTGAAAACCCCAATTGGATTAGAATAAGCCTAAGGAGGACGAAAATGACATAAATGTTCAACCAATGACACAAAATCACTTATCGGATGCACAAGATTGGTTAAAAACCCTATTTGGATTAGAATATGCCTAGGGAGGTCGAAAGTGACCTAAATGTGCAACCAATGACACAAAATAACATATTGGATTCACAAGATTGGTTAAAAACCCCAATTGGATTAGAATAAGCCTAAGGGAATGAAAATAACCTAAATGTTCAACCAATGACACAAAATCACTTATTGGATCCACAAGACTGGTTAAAAACCCTAATTGGATTAGAATAAGCCTAGGGATGACGAAAATGACCTAAATGTTCAACAATTGACACAAAATCACTTATTGGATGCACAAGATTGGTTAAAAACCCTATTTGGATTAGAATAAGCCTAGGGAGGTCGAAAGTGACCTAAATGTGCAACCAATGACACAAAATAACATATTGGATTCACAAGATTGGTTAAAAACCCCAATTGGATTAGAATAAGCCTAAGGGAATGAAAATAACCTAAATGTTCAACCAATGACACAAAATTACTTATTGGATCCCCAAGACTAGTTAAAAACCCAAATTGGATTAGAATAAGCCTAGGGAGGACGAAAATTACCTAAATGTTCAACCAATGACACAAAATCACTTATTGGATGCACAAGATTGGTTAAAAACCCTAATTGGAATAGAATAATCCTATGGAGGACGAAAATGACCTAATTGTTCAACCAATGACACAAAATCACTTATTGGATGCACAAGTTTGGTTAAACACCCTAATTGGATTAGAATAAGGCTAGGGCGGTTGAAAATGACCTAAATGTTCAACCAATGACACAAAATAACATATTCGATGCACAAGATTAGTTAAAAACCCTAATTGGATTAGAATAAGCCTAAGGAGGACGAAAATGACCTAAATGTTCAACCAATGACACAAAATAACTTATTGGATGCACAAGATTGGTTAAAAACTCTAATTGGATTAAAATAAGCCTAGGGAGGATGAAAATGACCTAAATGTTAATCGAATGACACAAACGCACTTATTGGATGCACAAGATTCGTTTAAAGCCCTAATTATATTATAATAAGCCTAGGGAGGACGAAAATGACCTAAATGTGCAACCAATGACACAAAATAACATATTGGATGCACAAGATTGGTTAAAAACCCCAATTGGATTAGAATATGCCTAAGGAGGACGAAAATGACATAAATGTTCAACCAATGACATAAAATCACTTATCGGATGCATCAAGATTGGTTAAAAACCCTATTTGGATTAGAATAACCCTAGGGAGGACGAAAGTGACCTAAATGTGCAAACAATGACACAAAATAACATATTGGATGCACAAGATTGGTTAAAAACCCCAATTGGATTAGAATAAGCCTAAGGGAACGAAAATAACCTAAATGTTCAACCAATGACACAAAATCACTTATTGGATGCACAAGATTGTTTAAAAACCCTAATTGTATTGGAATAATCCTAGGGAGGACGAAAATGACCTAAATGTTCAACCAATGACACAGACGCAGTTATTGGATGCACAAGATTGGTTAAAAACCCTAATTGGATTAGAATAATCCTAGGGAGGACGAAAATGACCTAAATGTTTAACCAATGACACAAACGCACTTATGGATGCACAAGATTGGTTAAAAACCCTATTTGGATTAGAATAAGCCTAGTGGGGACGAAAATGACCTAAATGTGCAACCAATGACACAAAATAACATATTGGATGCACTAGAGTGGTTAAAAACCCAAATTGTATTAGAATAAGCCTAGGGATGACGAAAATGACCTAAATGTTCAACCAATGACACAAAATCACTTATTGGATGCACAAGTTTGGTTAAACACCCTAATTGGATTAGAATAAGGCTAGGGCTGTTGAAAATGACCTAAATGTTCAACCAATGACACAAAATAACATATTCGATGCACAAGATTAGTTAAAAACCCTAATTGGATTAGAATAAGCCTAAGGAGGACGAAAATGACCTAAATGTTCAACCAATGACAGAAAATCACTTATTGGATGCACAAGATTGGTTAAAAACTCTAATTGGATTAAAATAAGCCTAGGGAGGATGAAAATGACCTAAATGTTAATCGAATGACACAAACGCACTTATTGGATGCACAAGATTCGTTAAAAGCCCTAATTATATTATAATAAGCCTAGGGAGGACGAAAATGACCTAAATGTGCAACCAATGACACAAAATAACATATTGGATGCACAAGATTGGTTGAAAACCCCAATTGGATTAGAATAAGCCTAAGGAGGACGAAAATGACATAAATGTTCAACCAATGACACAAAATCACTTATCGGATGCACAAGATTGGTTAAAAACCCTATTTGGATTAGAATATGCCTAGGGAGGTCGAAAGTGACCTAAATGTGCAACCAATGACACAAAATAACATATTGGATTCACAAGATTGGTTAAAAACCCCAATTGGATTAGAATAAGCCTAAGGGAATGAAAATAACCTAAATGTTCAACCAATGACACAAAATCACTTATTGGATCCACAAGACTGGTTAAAAACCCTAATTGGATTAGAATAAGCCTAGGGATGACGAAAATGACCTAAATGTTCAACAATTGACACAAAATCACTTATTGGATGCACAAGATTGGTTAAAAACCCTATTTGGATTAGAATAAGCCTAGGGAGGACGAAAGTGACCTAAATGTGCAACCAATGACACAAATAAACATATTGTATGCACAAGATTGGTTAAAAACCCCAATTGGATTAGAATAAGCCTAGGGAGGACGAAAATGACCTAAATATTCAACCAATGACACAAAATACTTATTGGATGCACAAGACTGGTTAAAAACCCTAATTGGATTAGAATAAGCCTAAGGAGGATGAAAATGACCTAAATGTTCAACCAATGACACAAAATCACTTATTGGATGCACAAGATTGTTTAAAAACCCTAATTGTATTGGAATAATCCTAGGGAGGACGAAAATGACCTAAATGTTCAACCAATGACACAGACGCAGTTATTGGATGCACAAGATTGGTTAAAAACCCTAATTGGATTAGAATAATCCTAGGGAGGACGAAAATGACCTAAATGTTTAACCAATGACACAAACGCACTTATGGATGCACAAGATTGGTTAAAAACCCTATTTGGATTAGAATAAGCCTAGTGGGGACGAAAATGACCTAAATGTGCAACCAATGACACAAAATAACATATTGGATGCACTAGAGTGGTTAAAAACCCTAATTGTATTAGAATAAGCCTAGGGATGACGAAAATGACCTAAATGTTCAACCAATGACACAAAATCACTTATTGGATGCACAAGTTTGGTTAAACACCCTAATTGGATTAGAATAAGGCTAGGGCTGTTGAAAATGACCTAAATGTTCAACCAATGACACAAAATAACATATTCGATGCACAAGATTAGTTAAAAACCCTAATTGGATTAGAATAAGCCTAAGGAGGACGAAAATGACCTAAATGTTCAACCAATGACACAAAATCACTTATTGGATGCACAAGATTGGTTAAAAACTCTAATTGGATTAAAATAAGCCTAGGGAGGATGAAAATGACCTAAATGTTAATCGAATGACACAAACGCACTTATTGGATGCACAAGATTCGTTAAAAGCCCTAATTATATTATAATAAGCCTAGGGAGGACGAAAATGACCTAAATGTGCAACCAATGACACAAAATAACATATTGGATGCACAAGATTGGTTAAAAACCCCAATTGGATTAGAATAAGCCTAAGGAGGACGAAAATGGCATAAATGTTCAACCAATGACTCAAAATCACTTATCGGATGCACAAGTTTGGTTAAAAACCCTATTTGGATTAGAATAAGCCTAGGGAGGACGAAAGTGACCTAAATGTGCAACCAATGACACACTTATAACATATTGTATGCACAAGATTGGTTAAAAACCCCAATTGGATTAGAATAAGCCTAGGGAGGACGAAAATGACCTAAATATTCAACCAATGACACAAAATCACTTATTGGATGCACAAGATTGGTTAAAAACCCTAATTGGATTAGAATAAGCCTAGGGAGGACGAAAATGACCTAAATGTTCAACCAATGACACAAAATCACTTATTGGATGCACAAGATTGGTTAAAAACCCTAATTGGATTAGAATAAGTCTAGGGAGGACGAAAATGACCTAAATGTTCAACCAATGACACAAAATCACTTATTGGATGCACAAGATTGGTTAAAAACCCTAATTGGATTAGAATAAGCCTAGGGAGGACGAAAATTACCTAAATGTTCAACCAATGACACAAAATCACTTATTGGATGCACAAGATTGGTTAAAAACCCTAATTGGATTAGAATAATCCTAGGGAGGACGAAAATGACCTAATTGTTCAACCAATGACACAAAATCACTTATTGGATGCACAAGTTTGGTTAAACACCCTAATTGGATTAGAATAAGGCTAGGGCGGTTGAAAATGACCTAAATGTTCAACCAATGACACAAAATAACATATTCGATGCACAAGATTAGTTAAAAACCCTAATTGGATTAGAATAAGCCTAAGGAGGACGAAAATGACCTAAATGTTCAACCAATGACACAAAATAACTTATTGGATGCACAAGATTGGTTAAAAACTCTAATTGGATTAAAATAAGCCTAGGGAGGATGAAAATGACCTAAATGTTAATCGAATGACACAAACGCACTTATTGGATGCACAAGATTCGTTGAAAGCCCTAATTATATTATAATAAGCCTAGGGAGGACGAAAATGACCTAAATGTGCAACCAATGACACAAAATAACATATTGGATGCACAAGATTGGTTAAAAACCCCAATTGGATTAGAATATGCCTAAGGAGGACGAAAATGACATAAATGTTCAACCAATGACACAAAATCACTTATCGGATGCCTCAAGATTGGTTAAAAACCCTATTTGGATTAGAATAACCCTAGGGAGGACGAAAGTGACCTAAATGTGCAAACAATGACACAAAATAACATATTGGATGCACAAGATTGGTTAAAAACCCCAATTGGATTAGAATAAGCCTAAGGGAACGAAAATAACCTAAATGTTCAACCAATGACACAAAATCACTTATTGGATCCACAAGACTGGTTAAAAACCCTAATTGGATTAGAATAAGCCCAGGGATGACGAAAATGACCTAAATGTTCAACAATTGACACAAAATCACTTATTGGATGCACAAGATTGGTTAAAAACCCTATTTGGATTAGAATAAGCCTAGGGAGGACGAAAGTGACCTAAATGTGCAACCAATGACACAAATAAACATATTGTATGCACAAGATTGGTTAAAAACCCCAATTGGATTAGAATAAGCCTAGGGAGGACGAAAATGACCTAAATATTCAACCAATGACACAAAATACTTATTGGATGCACAAGACTGGTTAAAAACCCTAATTGGATTAGAATAAGCCTAAGGAGGATGAAAATGACCTAAATGTTCAACCAATGACACAAAATCACTTATTGGATGCACAAGATTGTTTAAAAACCCTAATTGTATTGGAATAATCCTAGGGAGGACGAAAATGACCTAAATGTTCAACCAATGACACAGACGCAGTTATTGGATGCACAAGATTGGTTAAAAACCCTAATTGGATTAGAATAATCCTAGGGAGGACGAAAATGACCTAAATGTTTAACCAATGACACAAACGCACTTATGGATGCACAAGATTGGTTAAAAACCCTATTTGGATTAGAATAAGCCTAGTGGGGACGAAAATGACCTAAATGTGCAACCAATGACACAAAATAACATATTGGATGCACTAGAGTGGTTAAAAACCCTAATTGTATTAGAATAAGCCTAGGGATGACGAAAATGACCTAAATGTTCAACCAATGACACAAAATCACTTATTGGATGCACAAGTTTGGTTAAACACCCTAATTGGATTAGAATAAGGCTAGGGCTGTTGAAAATGACCTAAATGTTCAACCAATGACACAAAATAACATATTCGATGCACAAGATTAGTTAAAAACCCTAATTGGATTAGAATAAGCCTAAGGAGGACGAAAATGACCTAAATGTTCAACCAATGACAGAAAATCACTTATTGGATGCACAAGATTGGTTAAAAACTCTAATTGGATTAAAATAAGCCTAGGGAGGATGAAAATGACCTAAATGTTAATCGAATGACACAAACGCACTTATTGGATGCACAAGATTCGTTAAAAGCCCTAATTATATTATAATAAGCCTAGGGAGGACGAAAATGACCTAAATGTGCAACCAATGACACAAAATAACATATTGGATGCACAAGATTGGTTGAAAACCCCAATTGGATTAGAATAAGCCTAAGGAGGACGAAAATGACATAAATGTTCAACCAATGACACAAAATCACTTATCGGATGCACAAGATTGGTTAAAAACCCTATTTGGATTAGAATAAGCCTAGGGAGGTCGAAAGTGACCTAAATGTGCAACCAATGACACAAAATAACATATTGGATTCACAAGATTGGTTAAAAACCCCAATTGGATTAGAATAAGCCTAAGGGAATGAAAATAACCTATGTGTTCAACCAATGACACAAAATTACTTATTGGATCCCCAAGACTAGTTAAAAACCCTAATTGGATTAGAATAAGCCTAGGGAGGACGAAAATTACCTAAATGTTCAACCAATGACACAAAATCACTTATTGGATGCACAAGATTGGTTAAAAACCCTAATTGGATTAGAATAATCCTAGGGAGGACGAAAATGACCTAATTGTTCAACCAATGACACAAAATCACTTATTGGATGCACAAGTTTGGTTAAACACCCTAATTGGATTAGAATAAGGCTAGGGCGGTTGAAAATGACCTAAATGTTCAACCAATGACACAAAATAACATATTCGATGCACAAGATTAGTTAAAAACCCTAATTGGATTAGAATAAGCCTAAGGAGGACGAAAATGACCTAAATGTTCAACCAATGACACAAAATAACTTATTGGATGCACAAGATTGGTTAAAAACTCTAATTGGATTAAAATAAGCCTAGGGAGGATGAAAATGACCTAAATGTTAATCGAATGACACAAACGCACTTATTGGATGCACAAGATTCGTTGAAAGCCCTAATTATATTATAATAAGCCTAGGGAGGACGAAAATGACCTAAATGTGCAACCAATGACACAAAATAACATATTGGATGCACAAGATTGGTTAAAAACCCCAATTGGATTAGAATATGCCTAAGGAGGACGAAAATGACATAAATGTTCAACCAATGACACAAAATCACTTATCGGATGCCTCAAGATTGGTTAAAAACCCTATTTGGATTAGAATAACCCTAGGGAGGACGAAAGTGACCTAAATGTGCAAACAATGACACAAAATAACATATTGGATGCACAAGATTGGTTAAAAACCCCAATTGGATTAGAATAAGCCTAAGGGAACGAAAATAACCTAAATGTTCAACCAATGACACAAAATCACTTATTGGATCCACAAGACTGGTTAAAAACCCTAATTGGATTAGAATAAGCCCACGGATGACGAAAATGACCTAAATGTTCAACAATTGACACAAAATCACTTATTGGATGCACAAGATTGGTTAAAAACCCTATTTGGATTAGAATAAGCCTAGGGAGGACGAAAGTGACCTAAATGTGCAACCAATGACACAAATAAACATATTGTATGCACAAGATTGGTTAAAAACCCCAATTGGATTAGAATAAGCCTAGGGAGGACGAAAATGACCTAAATATTCAACCAATGACACAAAATACTTATTGGATGCACAAGACTGGTTAAAAACCCTAATTGGATTAGAATAAGCCTAAGGAGGATGAAAATGACCTAAATGTTCAACCAATGACACAAAATCACTTATTGGATGCACAAGATTGTTTAAAAACCCTAATTGTATTGGAATAATCCTAGGGAGGACGAAAATGACCTAAATGTTCAACCAATCACACAGACGCAGTTATTGGATGCACAAGATTGGTTAAAAACCCTAATTGGATTAGAATAATCCTAGGGAGGACGAAAATGACCTAAATGTTTAACCAATAACACAAACGCACTTATGGATGCACAAGATTGGTTAAAAACCCTATTTGGATTAGAATAAGCCTAGTGGGGACGAAAATGACCTAAATGTGCAACCAATGACACAAAATAACATATTGGATGCACTAGAGTGGTTAAAAACCCTAATTGTATTAGAATAAGCCTAGGGATGACGAAAATGACCTAAATGTTCAACCAATGACACAAAATCACTTATTGGATGCACAAGTTTGGTTAAACACCCTAATTGGATTAGAATAAGGCTAGGGCTGTTGAAAATGACCTAAATGTTCAACCAATGACACAAAATAACATATTCGATGCACAAGATTAGTTAAAAACCCTAATTGGATTAGAATAAGCCTAAGGAGGACGAAAATGACCTAAATGTTCAACCAATGACA
>JBBPBQ010000418.1:0-10925 GCA_037974755.1 Cicer yamashitae | reverse complement strand
CCTTCACCGTAGTCTCTATTACGGTTTTCTTCTTCACCTTTGTCTCCTTCAACGGGTGCCTCACCATAGTTGTTTCCATAGCCTGCTCCCCACTGTGCTCGCCAATTCATTACCATATCTCCCAAACGGTACCAATCTATATTTCTCAAACTTTGCCATTTTTCTACATTATATTCAGATTGCTCAGCTGCCACAATAGTAGTGATAAGAAGGGGAGCACACAGCAAGAACACTAAGATAAAAAATTTTGAACTCATCCTTGCTTGAATCTCTTAAAGTTTGTTATAAAATATGAATAATATATGCAGATATTTATAGTGATCACGCATGGGAAAAATAAGATAATTTTAAAAGACAAAAACATATTGAACAAAAGTATATTGTATACTAAAAAAAAAGACAATATATATTCCATGGCCAATTGCGAAGACCATGGGTTATCAAAATCCATTGAGCCACGGAAAGGTTAAACAAATTAGTACATGTTTATCTTTTAAGTCATAATAATTTGAGCATTAAAGAGACGTTGTATCCAATTAATCTTTTTAAAAAGGTGTTTTTGGTTAATTTGTTTCCAAAAATAGAATTTAAAACTAGCGAGTTGTAAATTTGGCTTCCTAATAAATTTAGGATTAAAGAGATGTAATATCCAATTAATTCTAAATAAATGATTTATTTTGACTTTTAGATGTTTGGATTATTAAATTTTAGTCTCTATAAAATTTTGAAATTTTATTTTTATTATTTATAAGAAAATTACATTTTTTAGTCTCTACAAAATTATTATGTAACTAGTTTAATTTAGTCTATGTTGGAACATCAACATATATTTTTTAATGATTTTTTTTTGCATACATGCTAACAACACTATAAAAAGTTTTCCACAAAAAATGATATCAAAATTCAATTTTTAAACCTATATTTTAAAAACTTTTATCTTAAACATATGACGTTTAATTAATTCATCCCAAATTAAAAATTCTAAATTTATTTGGGTGAATTTTTAATAATATTCTAAGCATACTTACAAAATATTATTCAAAAATTTAAATGTTAGAAAAATATTTCGTTTTACCAAATACTAAAATAGTTTGATTAATAAATTTGTAGGAACTAAAAAAAATATAATTTTACATGTATTAAAAAAATTAAAATTTGTACGAATTAAAAATTTATTAAATTCTTCAATATTTTATCTGAGAAAGAAATTCAACCCAATATTTTTGAAAATAAGTAAAATGAAATTGGACCGATTAAATAAAAGAACAAAAATGAGAGGGCAATTGGAGTCCAAAACATGTTTTGCAAATCAAATTAAAATTAAAGAAAAGTAACAAAATAAAACCCTAATAGCCAAAACAAAATCACGTGCAAGAGAGTTGGCGAGTACCGCTTGTTTTCTAATTTCTCCTCTTCTTCCAACATTCCATTGCTACTGATTTTTCTTGTTCTTATTTTCCTTTTCTACTTTCATATTAACTTATATTTTTTGAACCGAAATATAAAATACATAAATAAATAAAGAAACTGATTGAGCTGTTTGTTTAAAAATTTTAAAAATTAATTTTAAATTTATACTTTTTAATATCATTTTTACGATAATTTATTTACAAATAATAGAAGTTATTTTAAACTCATTTATTATCTATTTAAAAGATAATTTTGATATTCACTAATTTAGATATTCGTTATTAGAGATTTTACCATGATAAAAATGTATAAAAAAATTAATAATTTAAAAATCATAATTTATTTTAAAAGTTGTAGCAAATATATAAAATTACATTTTAAAATCAATTTTTTCATTTGAAGTTTTATTTTAAAAATTATTTTTTTAAAATATTATAACAAAATGATAAAATAGTATAAAAATCATATTTTTTTAAAAAATTTAAACCAACTAGCCCATTCATATCTAAAAGAGATTTGGTTTTTTAATTTACAAGTTCATAATGTTGAAATAAAAATAGTCATAACAAGCTCAAAAAAAAAGAGTAGTTGGAAAAACTGAAACAAATACCATTTTAGAAATTAGATTGGCCTTTTGCTTCTCTGATTTCTTCTTATTCGTTCTAATCTCTATAAAATCTTTGGAAGTTTTTTTTTTAAGAAAAATTTCATTGTAGAGAACATTTTGCAACCAATTCAAGTACTAACATTGAAATTGATGGAGTCACAAAAGAATAGGAATCTATGAACAGTAAAATGATAGATGAAATAAGAATTTATTGATTTATGGAAGAAAGAAAAATTCTAATAAAGTGTATAGCCTAGAGCATAGCTCCTCGAGAGAAAATAGTATTCTCCTAATTCAATGATAACAATAATTCACTACAAGAAAAACAAGGATTTGTGTGGGCCAAATGCCCTCACAAAGGGAGAAAAGCAGCCACAACAAGAAAATGTGTGGCTGCCTTTGGCAGCCACAAATAAGCCAGTCACAAAGGTTTGTGGCGGCCAAACGGCAACAAAATTCAATTTATTTGGTTGACGGAAAAGTCCGCCACAAATTTGTGAGGACTTAGACCGCCACAAAAGACTAAGAATTTAAAACAGTAAGCGTTTGTGAGGGCCAAGACCGCCACAAAAGTTGTGATTTGTGAGGGCTTTGGCCGCCACAAATGTGTGACTTTATTAAAAAATATAATCTTATAAAATTTGAAAATTAATATTAAAAAATAATATTATATATAAAAAATTATAATTAATATAATTTAAAATTTTAAAATTTAAAATAAATATTATATATTAATAAATTATATATATCAAACAAAATAAATTATATTCGACATTATATTCAATTTAAAATAAATATTATATATTAATAAATTATATAAAACTATAAATTTAAATTATATATACCAAACAAAATAAAACATTCCAAAATTAATAAATTATGTCATACAAACTAAAAATTAAACATACCATAATTAAATAATAATGTATGATAAATTCATACAAACCAAAAAATTTAACAACCGAAAGAGAAATGTTGGAGAAAAAATATTTGTAGAGAGAAGGTGAAGAAAAAATTTAGAGAGAAGGTAGTTGAAAAATGAGAGGAAAAGTTGTATTTATAGGAGAACAATGACATTTTGTGGCGGCCAAAGCAGCCACAGAATTGGGCCTTTGTGGCAGCCAAAGCGGCAACAAATGCCAACGGTAATGTGGGATTTTGGCAGCCTTTGCAGCCAGAAAAACTGACTTTGTGGCGGCCAAGGCAGCCGAAAATGCCAACGGTACACTACGCCTTTTGTGGCGGCTTTTGCTGTCACAAACGAGTGACTTTGTGGCGGCATTTGCAGTCACAAAGGAGTAACTTTGTGGCGGCTTTTGCCCACACAAATGTGTGATTTTGTGGCGGTCTAAGCCCTCACAAAGGCCCAATGGTGTAATTTTGTGAGGGCTTTTGCTCTCACAAAATTCTGCTGAAATTCAAATCCATAGTGAGGGCTATTTCTGACACAAATAACTAGGGGTGTACATGGGTGCGGGTCGACCCACCAACCCGATCACCCAACCCAACCCAACCCGATTGTTACCCGTACCCGGTCACTTTCGGGTCCAACCCAACCCACTTTCGGGTCCAACCCAACTTATAGGATATTGCCCCTATTTTATTTAGGATAGGAAATGGTCCAAAGTACCGTGGAGCCAGTTTTTGATTAATCCTTCTAGTCACCGTTTCCTGTCTATGGGGCCAGAGCTTCAAAAATACCCACTCACTCACTTCAAATGAATATGCTTTTCTTTTCTTGTCTGCATATCTCTTCATCTGTTCTTGGGCGTTGTTCAAATGATACTTAAGTTGACGTAAGGCCTCATCATAATCAACCAATTCAGCTGTTATCGCTTCTACTTTCGCTTCTCCCTATAATTATCTAACCACAATGGGTGGTTTTCTTCCACACACTACCTCAAATGGTGTAGTTCCCGTAGACACATGGAATGTGGTGTTATACCACAATTCAGTCCAATGAATCTATTGTGACCACTCCTTCGGTTGCTCTGATGCAAAACAACGAAGATGTGCTTCTAAGCACCGATTTACCACATCCGTTTGCCCATTCGTCTTCGGATGATATGACGAACTCATACTCAACACTGTTCCTTGTAAGCGAAACAACTCTTTCCAAAATAGACTCACAAACAATGGATCACGATCACTGATTATGGCACCCCATGAAGACGCACCACCTCTTTAATAAAGATTTCAGCCACATTCCTCGTAACATAAAGATGTTTTAAGGGAATAAAATGTCCATACTTGGATAATCTATCCACCACTACAAAAATAGCTTCAAACCCCTTCGATTTTGGGAGACCAGTGATAAAATCCATCGAAATATCATCCCAAATTTTCTTCGGAATTGAGAGGGGCTGTAACAAACCCATAGTAGAGGATCCAACGTTTTTTTGACACATGTCTGCAAAAATTCCATAACTGACTTTCTCATTCCTACCCAATAAAGATTTCCTGCCATCCTTCGATACGTGCGTAGAAAACCTGAGTGGCCACCGGTTGGAGATGAGTGAAATTCTTTCAACAATAAAGGTATACAATCTGAATTTGAGGATAACATCAGTCTGCTACGGTAGAAAAGTCTCCCTTTGATTAATTGGAAAACTAGTCGGGATGCAGGGTCCTGTTGTAGCTCTCTTATCACGTTCTGCAATTGGGGATCATTCATAACTTCCTGCTGAATTTGTTGCTCTTGTATACATATGGGAAAAGAAGTTATCCCTTTCAACTCCGCTTCCTCATGCATTCTAGAAAAAGCGTCAGCTACTTTATTATCTGGACCTAGCTTGTACACCACTTCGAAGTGATAGCTGAATAATTTTGCTATCCAATTCTGCTGATCATCCTTAGTGATGCGTTGCTCGAGCAATTGTCGTAAACTATTTTGGTCGGAGTACACCGCAAATCTTCTTCCCAACAAATATGGCACCAATGTTGAACGACCAACACCAACGCCATCAATTCTTTCTCATACGCGGACTTGCTTAAATTATTCTTGGACAAAGTTTTGCTGAAGTAGGCTATAGGCTTCTTTTCCTGCATTAAAACTGCACATATTCCTCTTCTCAAAAGGTTATGAAAAATCTCGTAGTGTTAAAATTGGGACTTGCACCATAACCCTTTTAAGATTCTCAAAGGCCTTCAACTCTTCTGATCCCCAGTGAAATCCTTCCATCTTTGTTAGTTCTGTCAATGGTTTATCTATCTTTCCATAGCCAACAATGAATTTCTGGTAATAACCAGTCAACCCCAAAAATCCCATCACTCCTTTGACATTATGAGGGATTGGCCACTGCAAAATGCTATTAATCTTAACTAGATCCACAACCACACCCTGTTCCGATATTACATGACCCAAATGACATCACTAGAAACTCATAGTGTCCTTCATGAGTTCGAAATGTCGTCTTATGCACATTCCCTTCTTTCACCCTTATTTGGGGATAACCAGATTTCAAATCAAGCTTTGAGAAATATTTCGTTCCATGTAGTTCATCCAATAATTCATCAACTACAGGAATTAGATATTTATCTGGCATTGTAACCTTTTTCAATTCTCGATAATCAACACACATCCTCCATGACTCATCTTTCTTTTTAACTAAAATGATCGGACTAGAAAATATGCTAGAACTGTTTCGAATTATACCTTGGGTCAGCATGCTCTGAACTTGTTTTTTGATCTCTTCCTTATGGTGGTGAGGATAACGTTATGGCCTAACAGTCACTAGACCTGCATCTTTCTTCAATTCAATTGCATGAGTTATATCTCGTTTAGCAGGCAGCTCTATATTCTCTTCAAAAACTCCCTTAAAATTCTCCAACAAGTCATGAAGCTCTTGTTGTTGGTCTTGAGTTAGCTTCTGTAATTCTTCATTTGAAGTCTGACCCAATTCTTCTTCCAATAAACGATGTAGTGTTTCAGTTTATGTTTGAGGTGCCTTAGAATTGGCCAAGTCTTTTGTGGTAAAGAACTGACCATGTAGTTGCACCATATTTCCTTCCCATCGAAAATTGATGGTCATTTTCCCCCAATCAAAGGTCAACTTTCCAAATCTTTGCAACTAAGCCACCCCCAAAATCATATCTAAATCACCCAATTCCAAAACAAAAGCATCAATATTAGTGGTGAAATCATGTAATTGTACTTGAAGTTTTCTACACCTCCGCCTAGTGGACACACGGTGGCCGTCTCCCAACCTTACTCCCATCGATCTTCCTTGTTCCATTGTTAACCCCAACGCAGTAGCAACACGAGGTGAAACGAAATTGTGACTGGTGCCACTATCGATTAAAACCACAATGGAAACCCCCTTTAGACTTCCCTTGAGGCGCAAAGTGGTTGGAGGAGTATTATCTAATTTTTTCTTTGCTTCAGTAATATCAACAATCCCATGGAATTGCAATCAAGAACTTCATCCTCATCCTCCATAGCTTCTATGGCAATCACCTCACCTTCTTTGTTAACCGTTTCGTCGTCACCCAAAATCACCAATCGAAGCTGCTTTTCAGCACACTGGTGAAGAGGATGGTATTTTTTTCCCACAACGAAAACACAACCCTCGTGTCCACCGCTACATCAGCTCTGAATACGACAGATGCTTGAGGCTACAGTTGCGGTCGTCGCTGACTCTTCCCCCCTCATTGTTTCCTGATCTCATTGTATTTTGAGAAATGCTCGAGTTTGCATTTGTGGAAGATTGAATCGAACCGGTTTTGTTGTGCGCTGACCCGGTTAAGTTATTATTAAACTCACTTCCAGGTCGGGTCGAACCCGGGTTATAATGAAATCCAGATCCTTTCTTTTCATTGGGCCCCGATCCACTTTGCCCACCTCCATTCCAACTTCGAAGCCCACCCACACTACCACCTATTGAAATCAGAGACCCACGTAATTTTGTTTGGACATCACGAGCAATCTTCATCACTTGCATTCTAGTTTATGGATTCAATATACGCACCTTCAAGCGAATGTGGTTCTTGAGTCCTCCCACGAAGTACCCAAGGTACTGCTCCTACGGTAGCCTTGCTACTTGTCACGACACATACTCGAAAATGGTGATGTATTCATCAACCATTCCCCTTCGTTGCAAATGTTTCATCTCATCAAATGGGTTATCACTTTGTCTTCCACCATACCTTTCAATTAACGCTCGTTTCAACTTCACCCAATTCAAATCGTCCTCTGTCTCACGCAACAAACTGAACTAGTGAATTGTTGCTCCATCCATGCTTAACTTCGCCAATCTAACCCTCACCTACTCTGACGTCCCTTAAACAATTTAAATTTTCTTTTAAAAAAATGTAACCAAAGAATTCTATTTATTTGTTAGAATCTAAATAAAGATATTATATGTAAATGGAAAAATACTATTTATTAGAATCTAAAAAAAGATTTCAATTAATTTTCATATTTTTATAATTTTGAATACTAATGTATTAAATTATATAAAAAAGACAAAACTACCTTTGTGAAAAAATCATAAACATTTTTAAATTAATTATTAATATTTTATTTTTATATTTAATATCAAATTCTATTAATTATTTCTATTTTTATATTTATATTTGATTATATTTTCACTTTTATATTTTAGATTATATTTCATAAATTGTTTTTATATTTATATTTATATTTATATTTATATTTATATTTATATTTATATTTATATTTATATTTATATTTATATTTTATTATATTTTAATTTTCTATGTTCAATTATATTTTTATAAAGATAATTGAGTAAGTTACTGTTATTATATTATTCCACTTATTTCTAACTCAGTTCATATTGAAGATAGAAATTTCAAATAGACAGATATGATATAATAGATTTCTAGATTAACTTATCATATTTTGTTAGTCATCGATCAAACATTGAATTCAGATAGGATATTATATCTTATTTTTATCATATCTCTTATCCAGTCCTTCAAATGTGCACTTAGGGTGCTTGGGAGTCCAGGATTGATAATATGCTTATGGAGAGATTTAGCTTACGTTCCAATTTTCTGTACTTGGAGAAGCGGCTTTAACACAGCATGCAGGTAGGGCTTACAACAAAACAAAACAAACTCGAACACTGTTTAAGATTCGACTCAACAATTAATTCGTTCAACATAAACATATGCAACCATATATATCATAAACTTATCAAACAAGTTATATTTTTTTTGTTTTTTATATCTTTTAATTTTTAACTGCCTCTATCTCTCAAGTTGTCACGCGAGGATATTTGCATGGTATTCGCCTTTGTAAAAGCACGCCACTAATATCCCATTTACTCTTTGTTGACATCTTTCTCATTTTAGGATTGTGAATACAAAAGAAAAAAATTTGAAAAATATAGTGGACTTCTGTGAAGGACAGATTTGTGGAAGCATAAAGTCTCACCTAAAGTTAAATATTCCTTGGAGAGTGTGTTGCGACGTACTTCCAACCAGCATGAATATACAACATAAAGAAGTGCATGTCCTCATCATTGTGCTTCGTGTTTTAATGAGGCAGAAACAAATTGACATTTTTTTTGGAGGGCCCTTAATTATAGTGTGGCAGATGATCCAAAGTCTACAGTTGAAAGTTGTTGTTTTTTCTTCATTTGTTAGAATTGGATTATGTTAAAGGGGTGAGAATGAGGTCTTCATAGCTACAAAAATCTTGTGTTTCTCAACCCAGTCATCAATTCATGAAAGAGAAGCTTTTGGTTTATATTAAGCTTTTAGTATGTACCAACCTGATTATCTTTGAGTTAGATGGAAAATTTGTGGTAGATAGTTTTCATTCCTCATCAATTATTCTATCTGAATTTTAAGCTATTTTAGCAGATTGTAGAGTTTTACTTAGCCTTTATTTTGACGGCTCTCGTGTTGAATTCTGTACGAAAAAAGCAAATATGGCCCCACTCACACCTTAACAAGAGTAGCCATATATATATACCTAACCCTCGTTACTATCATTATATCCCTACATGTATTAAATTTTATATTTTTTCTGAAATAAAGTAATTTTCTTGCCTAAAACAAACATGGCAATTTTAGTGATAAAAATTAATGTAGTGAGTTGAACAAAACAATATGACATGAAACATGGTAGTAAAAAGCCAAGTTTAAGTGAAAGATGGTTAATCATATATGTGACACCCTAAACCCCAAAATAATATATAATAACTTATACTATATTTTTATAAAACTTTTGTAGCGGATAGATAAAAACTCTTTCAGAGGGAAACGAAACTTTTACAAGTTATTTAGGATATCACATTTTTCAATTTAATTCCAAAAACTTACTAGTAGTTATAAGGTTTTCATACAAAAAGTCGTTTCTAATAAAATAAATAAAAGTAAAATGCAAATTACTACTATTATTTATGGCATCACCTATCAGAGTGGGGTTTCTCTCAAACTTAAACTTCAAGACTCATTAATGTATGATAACTGCAATTTCACAAATACACGGCCAAGCCAGTCAAACACAAACAACGAAGGAGGTGACTTTTGAAATCATGTTAATAGTATAATATAATTAAGAAGAATACACAATTAATCATAAATAAACTGTATCATTACACAAACAATCTTCAAAGAAAAACATCACATTATAAAGTTAAAATCACTGAACGAAAAATCAATATATTTCACTATAATGTCAAATCATCTGAGAGAAATTATTATCGCACATATTAATCACAACAAAAGAATCACAAGAAAATGCAATGATATGCATGAGCTTAGACTCTACTTCACAATGTGGTACCATTCTAACTCTGAAGTACTTGGTTAAGAGGCTTGATACTATGCCACATCCCGGTGAACGGACAATTCAAATTGATCATGTCCTCATAGATCTCCTTAACTCAATCCGAGACACATATACGCGGCAGTCGAGGTAAACGTGTTGCATGGTAGCTCCCGACAATTGGAGTGCTACCACCAAGTCACCTAGGAATTCCCCACCCGAATACCTCCAAGGTCTAACAATCTTGCCTTAAGGCTCGACAGTAGACCGTCACGATCAGACTCTTTGAGTTGTACTTCCCCGGAATCACTAGGCTTGTCAAACCTTATCTATATGATGATAAAATAATCTCCACTTCAAAAATTCACATCAACTTCAAATATTCCCAACATCTATTCCCCTCATTAGCCTATACTACTCCAGTAAGAGTATTATCTTTAGTACAAGTTGGAATCATCACTATTTCATCAATTATGGGGTACGTCAATATTCTTATCACAATTTTATAACATCATAATCATACATAATCATAATCATCGTAAAAACTCATCACAAGTTTATAACATCACTATCATCAATCAAAAATCATCATTAACGTCACATAAACGTATATCATACAATACATCAATCTTTTGTTATCACATCACATAAATTCGCCTAATCAAACATATGCACATAATTTCATTTGACATCCAACATTGAAACAATACCAAATATCAAATACCACACAATTATTGAAAATTAAATCAATCAACATCTTATAAACATTTCTATTTAACATTTTAGAAGGTTAAAAATTTGAAAAAATATGTTTAATTGACTAACTAAATGAATTAAACAACATACTGAAATTTTGAAAAAAATGGAGAAAGTTTTCTAGACAGTAATCGATGATCGATGTCAATTTTTTTTTCCTTTTTCTCTCCACGTGCGACTGCTCTACATCTTTCCTACTATAGAGCTATGCGGCTGTTCTTCAGCTTTTCTACTATAGCGCTACTTACTTAGTATGATGTTATATATATATATATATATATTAGTTATTATTAACCTAACTCATTGAACTCCATTTTATTTTATTTTAACAGTATTCTTTTTTTTACAAGACTCAACTATTTACAGACTTAAAGTATTCATAATATATACAAAATAGTTATTTATAATATA
>JBBPBQ010000417.1:0-10937 GCA_037974755.1 Cicer yamashitae | reverse complement strand
CAAAATGACTCAAAATCACATATTGGATGCACAAGATTGGTTAAAACCCCTAATTGGATTAGAATAAGCCTAGGGAGGAAGAAAATGACCTAAATGTTCAACCAATGACACAAAATCACAAATTGGATGCACAAGATTAGTTAAAAACCCTAATTGGATTAGAATAAGCCTAGGGAGGACGATAATGACCTAAATGTTCAACCAATGACACAAAATTACATATTGGATGCACAAGATTGGTTAAAAACCCTAATTGGATTAGAATAAGCCTAGGAAGGACTAAAATGACCTAAATGTTCAACCAATCACACAAAATGACACAAAATCACATATTGGATGCACAAGATTGGTTAAAAACCCTAATTGGATTAGAATAAGCCTAGGGAGAACGAAAATGACATAAATGTTCAACCAATGACACAAAATGACACAAAATTACATATTGGATGCACAAGATTGGTTAAAAACCCTAATTGGATTAGAATAAGCCTAGGGAAGACGAAAATGACCTAAATGTTCAACCAATGACCCAAAATGACACAAAATCACATATTGGATGCACAAGATTGGTTAAAAACCCTAATTGGATTAGAATAAGCCTAGGGAGGACGAAAATGACCTAAATGTTCAACCAATGACACAAAATCACATATTGAATGCACAAGATTGGTTAAAAACCCTAATTGGATTAGAATAAGCATAGGGAGGACGAAAACGACCTAAATGTTCAACCAATGACACAAAATGACACAAAATCACATATTGGATGCACAAGATTGGTTAAAAACCCTAATTGGATTAGAATAAGCCTAGGGAGGACGAAAATGACCTAAATGTTCAACCAATGACACAAAATCACATATTGTTTGCAAAAGATTGATTAAAAACCCTAATTGGATTAGAATAAGCCTAGGGAGGACGAAAATGACCTAAATGTTCAAACAATGAATCAAAATTACACAAAATCACATATTGGATGCACAAGATTGGTTAAAAACCCTAATTGGATTAGAATAAGCCTAGGGAGGACGAAAATGACCTAAATGTTCAACCAATGACACAAAATGACACAAAATCACATATTGGATGCACAGGATTGGTTAAAAACCCTAATTGCATTGGAATAAGCCTAGGGAGGACGAAAATGACCTAAATGTTCAACCAATGACACAAAGTGACACAAAATCACATATTGGATGCACAAGATTGGTTAAAAACCCTAATTGGATTAGAATAAGCCTAGGGAGGACGAAAATGACCTAAATGTTCAACCAATGACACAAAATGACACAAAATCACATATTGGATGCACAAAATTGGTTTAAAACCCTAATTGGATTAGAATAAGCCTAGGGGAAAATGACCTAAATGTTCAACCAATGACACAAAATCACATATTGGATGCACAAGATTGGTTAAAAACCCTAATTGGATTAGAATAAGCCTAGGGAGAACAAAAATGACCTAAATGTTCAACCAATGACACAAAATGACACAAAATTACATATTGGATGCACAAGATTGGTTAAAAACCCTAATTGGATTATAATCAGCCTAGGGAGGACGAAAATAACCTAAATGTTCAACCAATGACACAAAATCACATATTGGATGCACAAGATTGGTTATAAACCCTAATTGGATTAGAATAAGCCTAGGGAAGACTAAAATGACCTAAATGTTCAACCAATGACACAAAATCACAAATTGGATGCACAAGATTGGTTAAAAACCCTAATTGGATTAGAATAAGCGTAGGGACGACGAAAATGACCTAAATGTTCAACCAATGACACAAAATCACATATTGGATGCACAATTTTGGTTAAAAACCCTAATTGGATTAGAATAAGCCTAGGAAGGACGAAAATGACCTAAATGTTCAACCAATGACACAAAATGACACAAAATCACATATTGGATGCACAAGATTGGTTAAAAACCCTAATTGGATTAGAATAAGCCTAGGAAGGACGAAAATGAACTAAATGTTCAACCAATGACACAAAATGACACAAAATCACATATTGGATGCACAAGATTGGTTAAAAACCCTAATTGGATTAGAATAAGCCTAGGGAGGACGAAAATGACCTAAATGTTCAACCAATGACACAAAATCACATATTGGATGCACAAGATTGGTTAAAAACCCTAATTGGATTAGAATAAGCCTAAAGTGGACGAAAATATCCTAAATGTTCAACCAATGACACAAAATGACACAAAATCACATATTGGAGGCACAAGATTGGTTAAAAACCCTAATTGGATTAGAATAAGCCTAGGGAGGACGAAAATGACCTAAATGTTCAACCAATGACACAAAATGACACAAAATCACATATTGGATGCACAAGATTGGTTAAAAATCGTAATTGGATTAGAATAAGCCTAGGGAAGACGAAAATGACCTAAATGTTCAACCAATGACACAAAATCACAAATTGGATGCACAAGATTGGTTAAAAACCCTAATTGGATTAGAATAAGCCTAGGGAGGACGAAAATGACCTAAATGTTCAACCAATGACACAAAATGACACAAAATCACATATTGGATGCACAAGATTGGTTAAAAATCGTAATTGGATTAGAATATGCCTAGGGAGGACGAAAATGACCTAAATGTTCAACCAATGACACAAAATGACACAAAATCACATATTGGATGCACAAGATTGGTTAAAAACCCTAATTGGATTAGAATAAGCCTAGGGAGGACGAAAATGACCTAAATGTTCAACCAATGACACAAAATCACATATGGGATGCACAAGATTGGTTAAAAACCCTAATTGGAATAGAAAAAGCCTTGAGAGGACGAAAATGACCAAAATGTTCAACCAATGACACAAAATGACACAAAATCACATATTGGAGGCACAAGAATGGTTAAAAACCCTCATTGGATTAGAATAGGCCAAGGGAGGACGAAAACGACCTAAATATTCAACCAATGACATAAAATGACACAAAATCACATATTGGATGCACAAGATTGGTTAAAAACCCTAATTGGATTAGAATAAGCCTAGGGAGGACGAAAATGACCTAAATGTTCAACCAATGACACAAAATGACACAAAATCACATATTGGATGCACAAGATTGGTTAAAAACCCTAATTGGATTAGAATAAGCCTAGGAGGACGAAAATGAACTAAAAGTTTAGCCAATGACACAAAATGACACAAAATCACATATTGGATGCACAAGATTGGTTAAAAACCCTAATTGGATTAGAATAAGCCTAGGGAGGACGAAAATGACCTAAATGTTCAACCAATGACACAAAATCACATATTGGATGCACAAGATTGGTTAAAAACCCTAATTGGATTAGAATAAGCCTAGGAAGGACTAAAATGACCTAAATGTTCAACCAATCACACAAAATGACACAAAATCACATATTGGATGCACAAGATTGGTTAAAAACCCTAATTGGATTAGAATAAGCCTAGGGAGAACGAAAATGACCTAAATGTTCAACAATTGACACAAAATGACACAAAATTACATATTGGATGCACAAGATTGGTTAAAAACCCTAATTGGATTATAATCAGCCTAGGGAGGACGAAAATGACCTAAATGTTCAACCAATGACACAAAATCACAAATTGGATGCACAAGATTGGTTAAAAACCCTAATTGGATTAGAATAAGCCTAGGGAGGACGAAAATGACCTAAATGTTCAACCAATGACACAAAATCACATATTGGATGCACAAGATTGGTTAAAAACCCTAATTGGATTAGAATAAGCCTTGGAAGGACTAAAATGACCTAAATGTTCAACCAATCACACAAAATGACACAAAATCACATATTGGATGCACAAGATTGGTTAAAAACCCTAATTGGATTAGAATAAGCCTAGGGAGAACGAAAATGACATAAATGTTCAACCAATGACACAAAATGACACAAAATTACATATTGGATGCACAAGATTGGTTAAAAACCCTAATTGGATTAGAATAAGCCTAGGGAGAACGAAAATGACCTAAATGTTCAACAATTGACACAAAATGACACAAAATTACATATTGGATGCACAAGATTGGTTAAAAACCCTAATTGGATTATAATCAGCCTAGGGAGGACGAAAATGACCTAAATGTTCAACCAATGACACAAAATCACATATTGGATGCACAAGATTGGTTAAAAACCCTAATTGGATTAGAATAAGCCTAGGAAGGACTAAAATGACCTAAATGTTCAACCAATCACACAAAATGACACAAAATCACATATTGGATGCACAAGATTGGTTAAAAACCCTAATTGGATTAGAATAAGCCTAGGGAGAACGAAAATGACATAAATGTTCAACCAATGACACAAAATGACACAAAATTACATATTGGATGCACAAGATTGGTTAAAATCCCTAATTGGATTAGAATAAGCCTAGGGAGAACGAAAATGACCTAAATGTTCAACAATTGACACAAAATGACACAAAATTACATATTGGATGCACAAGATTGGTTAAAAACCCTAATTGGATTATAATCAGCCTAGGGAGGACGAAAATAACCTAAATGTTCAACCAATGACACAAAATGACACAAAATCACATATTGGATGCACAAGATTGGTTATAAACCCTAATTGGATTAGAATAAGCCTAGGGCGGACGAAATGACCTAAATGTTCAACCAATCACACAAAATGACACAAAATCACATATTGGATGCACAAGATTGGTTAAAAACCCTAATTGGATTAGAATAACCCTAGGAAGGACGAAAATGACCTAAATGTTCAACCAATGACACAAAATGACACAAAATCACATATTGGATGCACAAGATTGGTTAAAAACCCTAATTGGATTAGAATAAGCCTAGGGAGAACGAAAATGACCTAAATGTTCAACCAAAGACACAAAATGACACAAAATTACATATTGGATGCACAAGATTGGTTAAAAACCCTAATTGGATTATAATCAGCCTAAGGAGGACGAAAATAACCTAAATATTCAACCAATGACACAAAATCACAAATTGGATGCACAAGATTGGTTAAAAACCCTAATTGGATTAGAATAAGCCTAGGGAGGATTAAAATGACCTAAATGTTCAACCAATGACACAACATCACATATTGGATGCACAAGATTGGTTAAAAACCCTAATTGGATTAGAATAAGCCTAGGGAGGACGAAAATGACCTAAATGTTCAACCAATGACACAAAATGACACAAAATCACATATTGGATGCACTACATTGGTTAGAAACCCTAATTGGATTAGAATAAGCCTAGGGAGGACGAAAATGACCTAAATGTTCAACCAATGACACAAAATGACACAAAATCACATATTGGATGCACAAGATTGGTTAAAAACCCTAATTGGATTAGAATAAGCCTAGGGAGGACGAAAATGACCTAAATGTTCAACCAATGACACAAAATCACATATTGGATGCACAAGAATGGTTAAAAACCGTAATTGGATTAGAATAAGCCTATGGAGGACGAAAATGACCTAAATGTTTAACCAATGACACAAAATGACACAAAATCACATATTGGATGCACAAGATTGGTTAAAAACCCTAATTGGATTAGAATAAGCCTAGGGAGGACGAAAATGACCTAAATGTTCAACCAATGACAAAAAATGACACAAAATCCCACATTGGATGCACAAGATTGGTTAAAAACCTTAATTGGATTAGAATAAGCTAGCGAGGACGAAAATGACCTAAATGTTCAACCAATGACACAAAATGACACAAAATCACATATTGGATGCACAAGATTGGTTAAAAACCCTAATTGGATTAGAATAAGCCTAGGGAGGACGAAAATGACCTAAATGTTCAACCAATGACACAAAATCACATATTGGATGCACAAGATTGGTTAAAAACCTTAATTGGATTTAAAAGAGCATAGGGAGGACGAAAATGACCTAAATGTTTAACCAATGACACAAAATGACACAAAATCACACATTGGATGCACAAGATTGGTTAAAAACCTTAATTGGATTAGAATAAGCCTAAGGAGGACGAAAATGACCTAAATGTTCAACCAATGACACAAAATGACACAAAATCACATATTGGATGCACAAGATTGGTTAAAAACCCTAATTGGATTAGAATAAGCCTAGGGAAGACGAAAATGACCTAAATGTTCACACAATGACACAAAATGACACAAAATCACATATTGGATGCACAAGATTGGTTAAAAACCCTAATTGGATTAGAATAAGCCTAGGGAGGACGAAAATGACCTAAATGTTCAACCAATGACACAAAATCACATATTGGATGCACAAGATTGGTTAAAAACCCTAATTGCATTAGAATAAGCCTAGGGAGGACGAAAATAACCTAAATGTTCAACCAATTACACAAAATCACATATTGGATGCACAAGATTGGTTAAAAACCCTAATTGGATTAGAATAAGCCTAGGGAGGACGAAAATGACCTAAATGTTCAACCAATGACACAAAATTACACAAAATCACATATTGGATGCACAAGATTGGTTAAAAACCCTAATTGGATTAGAATAAGCCTAGGGAGGACTAAAATGACCTAAATGTTCAACCAATGACACAAAATCACATATTGGATGCACAAGATTGGTTAAAAACCCTAATTGGATTAGAATAAGCCTAGGGAGGACGAAAATGACCTAAATGTTCAACCAATGACACAAAATCAGATATTGGATGCACAAGATTGGCTAAAAACCCTAATTGGATTATAATAAGCCTAGGGAGGACGAAAATGACCTAAATGTTCAACCAATGACACAAAATGACACAAAATCACATATTGGATGCACAAGATTGGTTAAAAACCCTAATTGGATTAGAATAAGCCTAGGAAGATGAAAATGACCTAAATGTTCAACCAATGACCCAAAATGACACAAAATCATATATTGGATGCACAAGATTGGTTAAAAACGCTAATTGGATTATAATAAGCCTAGGGAGGACGAAAATGACCTAAATGTTCAACCAATGACACAAAATCACATATTGGATGCACAAGATTGGTTAAAAACCCTAATTGGATTAGAATAAGCCTAGGGAAGATGAAAATGACCTAAATGTATAACCAATGACCCAAAATGACACAAAATCACATATTGGATGCACAAGATTGGTTAAAAACTCTAATTGGATTAGAATAAGCCTAGGGAGGAAGAAAATGACCTGAATGTTCAACAAATGACACAAAATCACAAATTGGATGCACAAGTTTGCTTAAAAACCCTAATTGGATTTGAATAAGCCTAGGGAGGACGAAAATGACCTAAATGTTCAACCAATGACACAAAATCACATATTGGATGCACAAGATTGCTTAAAAACCCTAATTGGATTAGAATAAGCCTAGGGAGAACGAAAATGACCTAAATGTTCAACCAATCACACAAAATGACACAAAATTACATATTGGATGCACAAGATTGGTTAAAAACCCTAATTGGATTAGAATAAGCCTAGGGAGGACGAAAATGACATAAATGTTCAACCAATGACACAAAATCACATATTGGATGCACAAGATTGGTTAAAAACCCTAATTGGATTAGAATAAGCCTAGGGAGGACGAAAATGACATAAATGTTCAACCAATGACACAAAATGACACAAAATCACATATTGGATGCACAAGATTGGTTAAAAACCCTAATTGGATTAGAATAAGCCTAGGGAGGACGAAAATGACCTAAATGTTCAACCAAATACACAAAATGACACAAAATCACATATTGGATGCACAAGATTGTTTCAAAACCCTAATTGGATTAGAATAAGCCTAGGGAAGACGAAAATGACCTAAATGTTCAACCAATGACACAAGATCACATATTGGATGCACAAGATTGGTTAAAAACCCTAATTGGATTAGAATAAGCCTAGGGAGGACGAAAATGACCTAAATGTTCAACCAATGACACAAAATGACACATAATCACATATTGGATGCACAAGATTGGTTAAAAACCCTAATTGGATTAGAATAAGCCTAGCGAGGACGAAAATGACCTAATTGGATTACCAATGACACAAAATCACTTATTATATGCACAAGATTGGTTAAAATACCTAATTGGATTAGAATAAGCCTAGGGAGGACGAAAATGACCTAAATGTTCAACCAATGACACAAAATCACATATTGGATGCACAAGATTGGTTAAAAACCCTAATTGGATTAGAATAAGCCTAGGGAGGACGAAAATGAACTAAATGTTCAACAAATGACACAAAATCACATATTGGATGCACAAGATTGGTTAAAAACCCTAATTGGATTAGAATAAGCCTAGGGAGGACGAAAATGACCTAAATGTTCAACCAATGACACAAAATCACATATTGGATGCACAAGATTGGTTAAAAACCCTAATTGGATTAGAATAAGCCTTTGGAGCATGAAAATGACCTAAATGTTCAACCAATGACACAAAATCACATATTGGATGCACAAGATTGGTTAAAAACCCTAATTGGATTAGAATAAGCCTAGGGAGGACGAAAATGACCTAAATGTTCAACCAATGACACAAAATCACATATTGGATGCACAAGATTGGTTAAAAACCCTAATTGCATTAGAATAAGCCTAGGGAGGACGAAAATGACCTAAATTTTCAACCAATGACACAAAATGACACAAAATCACATATTGGATGCACAAGATTGGTTAAAAACCGTAATTGGATTAGAATAAGCCTAGGGACGACGAAAATGACCTAAATGTTCAACCAATGACACAAAATCACATATTGGATGCACAAGATTGGTTAAAAACCCTAATTGGATTAGAATAAGCCTAGGGAGGACGAATATGACCTAAATGTTCAACCAATGACACAAAATGACATATTGGATGCACAAGATTGGTTAAAAACCCTAATTGGATTAGAATAAGCCTAGCGAGGACGAAAATGACCTAATTGGATTACCAATGACACAAAATCACTTATTATATGCACAAGATTGGTTAAAAACCCTAATTGGATTAGAATAAGCCTAGGGAGGACAAAAATGAACTAAATGTTCAACCAATGACACAAAATGACACAAAATCACATATTGGGTGCACAAGATTGGTTAAAAACCCTAATTGGATTAGAATAAGCCTAGGGAGGACGAAAATGACCTAAATATTCAACCAATGACACAAAATCACATATTGGATGCACAAGATTGGTTAAAAACCCTAATTGGATTAGAATAAGCCTAGGGAGGACGAAAATGACCTAAATGTTCAACCAATGACACAAAATCACATATTGGATGCACAAGATTGGTTAAAAACCCTAATTGGATTAGAATAAGCCTAGGGAGGACGAAAATGACCTAAATGTTCAACCAATGACACAAAATCACATATTGGATGCACAAGATTGGTTAAAAACCGTAATTGGATTAGAATAAGCCTATGGAGGACGAAAATGACCTAAATGTTCAACCAATGACACAAAATCACATATTGGATACCCAAGATTGGTTAAAAACCCTAATTGGATTAGAATAAGCCTAGGGAGGACGAAAATGACCTAAATGTTCAACCAATGACACAAAATGACACAAAATCACATATTGGATGCACAAGATTGGTTAAAAACCCTAATTGGATTAGAATAAGCCAAGGGAGGACGAAAATGACCTAAATGTTCAACCAATCACACAAAATGCCACAAAATCACATATTGGATGCACCGGATTGGTTAAAAACCCTAATTGGATTAGAATAAGCCTATGAAGGACGAAAATGATCTAAATGTTCAACCAATGACACAAAATCACATATTGGATGCACAAGATTGGTTAAAAACCCTAATTGGATTAGAATAAGCCTAGGGAGGACGAAAATGACCTAAATGTTCAACCAATGACACAAAATCACATATTGGATGCACAAGATTGGTTAAAAACCCTAATTGGATTAGAATAAGCCTAGGAAGGACTAAAATGACCTAAATGTTCAACCAATCACACAAAATGACACAAAATCACATATTGGATGCACAAGATTGGTTAAAAACCCTAATTGGATTAGAATAAGCCTAGGGAGAACGAAAATGACATAAATGTTCAACCAACGACACAAAATGACACAAAATTACATATTGGATGCACAAGATTGGTTAAAAACCCTAATTGGATTAGAATAAGCCTAGGGAGAACGAAAATGACCTAAATGTTCAACAATTGACACAAAATGACACAAAATTACATATTGGATGCACAAGATTGGTTAAAAACCCTAATTGGATTATAATCAGCCTAGGGAGGACGAAAATAACCTAAATGTTCAACCAATGACACAAAATGACACAAAATCACATATTGGATGCACAAGATTGGTTATAAACCCTAATTGGATTAGAATAAGCCTAGGGAGGACGAAATGACCTAAATGTTCAACCAATCACACAAAATGACACAAAATCACATATTGGATGCACAAGATTGGTTAAAAACCCTAATTGGATTAGAATAACCCTAGGAAGGACGAAAATGACCTAAATGTTCAACCAATGACACAAAATGACACAAAATCACATATTGGATGCACAAGATTGGTTAAAAACCCTAATTGGATTAGAATAAGCCTAGGGAGAACCAAAACGACCTAAATGTTCAACCAAAGACACAAAATGACACAAAATTACATATTGGATGCACAAGATTGGTTAAAAACCCTAATTGGATTATAATCAGCCTAAGGAGGACGAAAATAACCTAAATATTCAACCAATGACACAAAATCACAAATTGGTTGCACAAGATTGGTTAAAAACCCTAATTGGATTAGAATAAGCCTAGGGAGGATTAAAATGACCTAAATGTTCAACCAATGACACAACATCACATATTGGATGCACAAGATTGGTTAAAAACCCTAATTGGATTAGAATAA
>JBBPBQ010000416.1:0-10972 GCA_037974755.1 Cicer yamashitae | reverse complement strand
GTTAAAAACCCTAATTGGATTAGAATATGCCTAGGGAGGACGAAAATGACCTAAATGTTCAACCAATGACACAAAATGATACAAAATCACATACTGGATGCAAAGAATTGGTTAACAAACGTAATTGGATTAGAATAAGCCTAGGGAGGACGAAAATGACCTAAATGTTCAACCAATGACACAAAATGACACAAAATCACATATTTTACGCTCAAGATTGATTAAAAACACTAATTGGATTAGAATAATCCTAGGGAGGACAAAAATGACCTAAATGTTCAACCAATGACACAAAATCACATATTGGATGCACAAGATTGGTTAAAAACCCTAAATGGATTAGAATAAGCCTAGCGAGGACGAAAATGACCTAAATGTTCAACCAATGACACAAAATGACACAAAATCACATATTGGATGCACAAGATTGGTTAAAAACCCTAATTGGATTAGAATTAGCCTAGGGAGGACGAAAATGACCTAAATGTTCAACCAATGACAAAAAATGACACAAAATCACATATTGGATGCACAAGATTGGTTAAAAATCCTAATTGGATTCGAATAATACTAGGGAGGACGAAAATGACCTAAATGTTCAACCAATGACACAAAATGACAAAAATCACATATTGGATGCACAAGATTGGTTAAAAACCCTAATTGGATTAGAATATGCCTAGGGAGGACGAAAATGACCTAAATGTTCGACCAATGACACAAAATCACATATTGGATGCACAAGATTGGTTAAAAACCCTAATCGGATTAGAATAAGCCTAGGGAGGACGAAAATGACCTAAATGTTCAACCAATGACACAAAATGACACAAAATCACATATTGGATGCACAAGATTGGTTAAAAACCCTAATTGGATTAGAATAAGCCTAGGGAGGACGAAAATGACCTAAATGTTCAACCAATGACACAGAATGACACAAAATCACATATTGGATGCACAAGATTGGTTAAAAACCCTAATAGGATTAGAATAAGCCTAGGGAGGACGAAAATGACCTAAATGTTCAACCAATGACACAAAATGACACAAAATCACATATTGGATGCACAAGATTGGTTAAAAACCTTAATTAGATTAGAATAAGCCTAGGGAGGACGAAAATGACCTAAATGTTCATACAATGACAAAAAGTGACACAAAATCACATAATGGTTGCACAAGATTGGTTAAAAACCCTAATTGGATTAGAATAAGCCTAGGGAGGACGAAAATGACCTAAATGTTCAACCAATGACACAAAATCACATATTGGATGCACAAGATTGGTTAAAAACCCTAATTGGATTAGAATAAGCCTATGGATGACGAAAATGACCTAAATGTTCAACCAATGACACAAAATCACATATTGGATGCACAAGATTGGTTAAAAACCCTAATTGGATTAGAATAAGCCTAGGGAGGACGAAAATGACCTAAATGTTCAACCAATGACACAAAATGACACAAAATCACATATTGGATGCACAAGATTGGTTAAAAATCTTAATTGGATTAGAATAAGCCTAGGGAGGACGAAAATGACCTAAATGTTCAACCAATGACACAAAATGACACAAAATCACATATTGGATGCACAAGATTGGTTAAAAACCCTAATTGGATTAGAATAAGCCTAGGGAGGACGAAAATGACCTAAATGTTCAACCAATGACACAAAATGACACAAAATCACATATTGGATGCACAAGATTGGTTAAAAACCCTTATTGGAAAAGAATAAGCCTAGGGAGGACGAAAATGACCTAAATGTTCAACCAATGACACAAAATGACACAAAATCACATATTGGATGCATAAGATTGGTTAAAACCCTAATTGGATTAGAATAAGCCTAGGGAGGACGAAAATGACCTAAATGTTCAACCAATGACACAAAATCACATATTGGATGCACAAGATTGGTTAAAAACCGTAATTGGATTAGAATAAGCCTAGGGAGGACGAAAATGACCTAACTGTTCAACCAATGACACAAAATCACATATTGGATGCACAAGATTGGTTAAAAATCCTAATTGGATTAGAATAAGCCAAGGGAGGACGAAAATGACCTAAATGTTCAACCAATGACACAAAATGACACAAAATCACATATTGGATGCACAAGATTGGTTAAAAACCCTTATTGGATTAGAATAAGCCTAGGGAGGACGAAAATGACCAAAATGTTCAACCAATGACACAAAATCACATATTGGATGCACAAGATTGGTTAAAAACCCTAATTGGATTAGAATAAGCCTAGGGAGGACGAAAATGACCTAAATGTTCAACCAATGACACAAAATGACACAAAATCACATATTGGATGCACAAGATTGGTTAAAAACCCTAAATGGATTAGAATATGCCTAGGGAGGACAAAAATGACCTAAATGTTCAACCAATGACACAAAATCACATATTGGATGCACAAGATTGGTTAAAAACCCTAATTGGATTAGAATAAGCCTAGGGAGGACGAAAATGACCTAAATGTTCAACCAATGACACAAAATGACACAAAATCACATATTGGATGCACAAGATTGGTTAAAAACCCTAATTGTTTTAGAATAAGCCTAGGGAGGACGAAATGACCTAAATGTTCAACCAATGACACAAAATGACACAAAATCACATATTGGATGCACAAGATTGGTTAAAAACCCTAATTGGATTAGAATAAGCCTAGGGAGGACGAAAATGACCTAAATGTTCAACCAATGACACTAAATGACACAAAATCACATATTGGATGCACAAGATTGGTTAAAAACCCTAATTGGATAAGAATAAGCCTAGGGAGGACGAAAATGACCTAAATGTTCAACCAATGACACAAAATGACACAAAATCACATATTGGATGCACAAGATTGGTTAAAAACCCTAATTGGATTAGAATAAGCCTAGGGAGGACGAAAATGACCTAAATGTTCAACCAATGACACAAAATGACACAAAATCACATATTGGATGCACAAGATTGGTTAAAAACCCTAATTGGATTAGAATAAGCATAGCGATGACGAAAATGACCTAAATGTTCAACAAATGACACAAAATCACGTATTGGATGCACAAGATTGGTTAAAAACTCTAATTGGATTAGAATAAGCCTAGGGAGGACGAAAATGACCTAAATGTTCAACCAATGACACAAAATGACACA
The DNA here is from genome assembly GCA_037974755.1 of Cicer yamashitae. Taxonomy (NCBI): domain Eukaryota; kingdom Viridiplantae; phylum Streptophyta; class Magnoliopsida; order Fabales; family Fabaceae; genus Cicer; species Cicer yamashitae. The sequence goes on along the minus strand of JBBPBQ010000416.1, from coordinate 7,792 downwards.
AAATCACATATTGGATGCACAAGATTGGTTAAAAACCCTAATTGGATTAGAATAAGCCTAGGGAGGACGAAAATGACCTAAATGTTACACCAATGACACAAAATCACATATTGGATGCACAAGATTGGTTAAAAACCCTAATTGGATTAGAATAAGCCTAGGGAGGACGAAAATGACCTAAATGTTCAACCAATGACACAAAATGACACAAAATCACATATTGGATGCTCAAGATTGGTTAAAAACCCTAATTGGATTAGAATAAGCCTAGGGAGGACAAAAATGACGTAAATGTTCAACCAATGACACAAAATCACATATAGGATGCACAAGATTGGTTAAAAACCCTAATTGGATTAGAATAAGCCTAGGGAGGACGAAAATGACCTAAATGTTCAACCAATGACACAAAATGACACAAAATCACATATTGGATGCACAAGATTGGTTAAAAACCCTAATTGGATTAGAATAAGCCTAGGGAGGACGAAAATCACCTAAATGTTCAAGCAATGACACAAAATGACACAAAATCACATATTGGATGCACAAGATTGGTTAAAAACCCTAATTGGATTAGAATAAGCCTAGGGAGGACGAAAATGACCTAAATGTTCAACCAATGACACAAAATGACACAAAATCACATATTGGATGCACAAATTGGTTGAAAACCCTAATTGGATTAGAATAAGCCTAGGGAGGACGAAAACGACCTAAATGTTCAACTGATGACACAAAATGACACAAAATCACATATTGGATGCACAAGATTGGTTAAAAACCCTAATTGGATTAGAATAAGCCTAGGGAGGACGAAAATGACCTAAATGTTCAACCAATGACACAAAATGACACAAAATCACATATTGGATGCACAAGATTGGTGAAAAACCCTAATTGGATTAGAATAAGCCTAAGGAGGATGAAAATTACCTAAATGTTCATACAATGATAAAAAGTGACACAAAATCACATATTGGATGCACAAGATTGGTTAAAAACCCTAATTGGATTAGAATAAGCCTAGGGAGGACGAAAATGACCTAAATGTTCAACCAATGACACAAAATGACACAAAATCACATATTGGATGCACAAGATTGGTTAAAAACCCTACTTGGATTAGAATAAGCCTAGCGAGGACGAAAATGACCTAAATATTTAACCAATGACACAAAATGACACAAAATCACATATTGGATGCACAGGATTGGTTAAAAACCCTAATTGGATTAGAATAAGCCTAGGGAGGACGAAAATGACCTAAATGTTCAACCAATGACACAAAATGACACAAAATCACATATTGGATGCACAAGATTGGTTAAAAACCCTAATTGGATTAGAATAAGCCTAGGGAAGACGAAAATGACCTAAATGTTCAACCAATGACACATAATGACACAAAATCACATATTGGATGCACAAGATTGGTTAAAAACCCTAATTGGATTAGAATAAGCCTAGGGAGGACGAAAATGACCTAAATGTTCAACCAATGACACAAAATGACACAAAATCACATATTGGATGCACAAGATTGGTTAAAAATCCTAATTAGATTAGAATAAGCCTAGGGAGGACGAAAATGACCTAAATGTTCAACCAATGACACAAAATGACACAAAATCACATATTGGATGCACAAGATTGGTTAAAAACCCTAATTGGATTAGAATAAGCCTAGGGAGGACGAAAATGACCTAAATGTTCAACCAATGACACAAAATGACACAAAATCACATATTGGATGCACAAGATTGGTTAAAAATCCTAATTGGATTAAAATAACCCTAGGGAGGACGAAAATGACCTAAATGTTGAACCAATGACACAAAATGACACAAAATCACATATTGGATGCAGAAGATTGGTTAAAAACCCTAAATGGAATAGAATAAGCCTAGGGAGGACGAAAATGAACTAAATGTTCAACCAATGACACAAAATCACATATTGGATGCACAAGATTGGTTAAAAACCCTAATTGGATTAGAATAAGCCTAGGGAGGACGAAAATGACCTAAATGTTCAACCAATGACACAAAATGACACAAAATCACATATTGGATGCACAAGATTGGTTAAAAACCCTAATTGGATTAGAATAAGCCTAGGGAGGACGAAAATAACCTAAATGTTTAACCGATGACACAAAATGACACAAAATCACATATTGGATGCACAAGATTGGTTAAAAACCCTAGTTGGATTAGAATAAGCCTAAGGGGGACGAAAATGACCTAAATGTTTAACCAATGACACAAAATCACATATTGGATGCACAAGATTGGTTAAAAACCCTAATTGGATTAGAATAAGCCTAGGGAGGACGAAAATGACCTAAATGTTCAACCAATGACACAAAATGATACAAAATCACATACTGGATGCAAAGAATTGGTTAACAAACGTAATTGGATTAGAATAAGCCTAGGGAGGACGAAAATGACCTAAATGTTCAACCAATGACACAAAATGACACAAAATCACATATTGGATGCACAAGATTGGTTAAAAATCCTAATTGGATTAGAATAATCCTAGGGAGGACGAAAATGACCTAAATGTTCAACCAATGACACAAAATGACAAAAATCACATATTGGATGCACAAGATTTGTTAAAAACCCTAATTGGATTAGAATATGCCTAGGGAGGACGAAAATGACCTAAATGTTCAACCAATGACACAAAATCACATATTGGATGCACAAGATTGGTTAAAAACCCTAATTGGATTAGAATAAGCCTAGGGAGGACGAAAATAACCTAAATGTTCAACCAATGACACAAAATGACACAAAATCACATATTGGATGCACAAGATTGGTTAAAAACCCTAATTGGATTAGAAAAAGGCTAGGGAGGACGAAAATGACCTAAATGTTCAACCAATGACACAAAATGACACAAAATCACATATTGGATGCACAAGATTGGTTAAAAACCCTAATTGGATTAGAATAAGCCTAGGGAGGACGAAAATGACCTAAATGTTCAACCAATGACCCAAAATGACACAAAATCACACATTGGATGCACTAGATTGGTTAAGAACCTTAATTGGATAAGAATAAGCCAAGGGAGGACGAAAATGACCTAAATGTTCAACCAATGACACAAAATGACACAAAATCACATATTGGATGCACAAGATTGGTTAAAAACCCTAATTGGATTAGAATAAGCCTAGGGAGGACGAAAATGACCTAAATGTTCAACCAATGACACAAAATGACACAAAATCACATATTGGATGCACAAGATTGGCTAAAAACCCTAATTGGATTAGAATAAGCCTATGGAGGACGAAAATGACCTAAATGTTCAACCAATGACACAAAATGACATATTGGGTGCAAAAGATTGGTTAAAAACCCTAACTGGATTGGAATAAGCCTAGGGAAGACGAAAATGACCTAAATGTTCAACCAATGACACAAAATCACATATTGGATGCACAAGATTGGTTAAAAACCCTAATTGGATTAGAATAAGCCTAGGGAGGACGAAAATGACCTAAATGTTCAACCAATGAAAAAAAATGACACAAAATCACATATCGGATGCACAAGATTGGTTAAAAACCCTAATTGGATTAGAATAAGCCTAGGGAGGACGAAAATGACCTAAATGTTCAACCAATGACACAAAATGATACGAAATCACATACTGGATGCAAAGAATTGGTTAACAAACGTAATTGGATTAGAATAAGCCTAGGGAGGACGAAAATGACCTAAATGTTCAACCAATGACACAAAATGACACAAAATCACATATTTTATGCTCAAGATTGGTTAAAAACACTAATTGGATTAGAATAATCCTAGGGAGGACAAAAATGACCTAAATGTTCAACCAATGACACAAAATCACATATTGGATGCACAAGATTGGTTAAAAACCCTAAATGGATTAGAATAAGCCTAGCGAGGACGAAAATGACCTAAATGTTCAACCAATGACACAAAATGACACAAAATCACATATTGGATGCACAAGATTGGTTAAAAACCCTAATTGGATTAGAATTAGCCTAGGGAGGACGAAAATGACCTAAATGATCAACCAATGACAAAAAATGACACAAAATCACATATTGGATGCACAAGATTGGTTAAAAACCCTAATTGGATTAGAATTAGCCTAGGGAGGACGAAAATGACCTAAATGTTCAACCAATGACACAAAATGACACAAAATCACATATTTGATGCACAAGATTGGTTAAAAACCCTAATTGGATTAGAATAATCCTAGGGAGGACAAAAATGACCTAAATGTTCAACCAATGACACAAAATCACATATTGGATGCACAAGATTGGTTAAAAACCCTAATTGGATTAGAATAAGCCTAGCGAGGACGAAAATGACCTAAATGTTCAACCAATGACACAAAAAGACACAAAATCACATATTGGATGCACAAGATTGGTTAAAAACCCTAATTGCATTAGAATAAGCCTAGGGAGGACGAAAATGACCTAAATGTTCAACCAATGACACAAAATGACACAAAATCACATATTGGATGCACAAGATTGGTTAAAAACACTAATTGGATTAGAATAAGCCTAGGGAGGACGAAAATGACCTAAATGTTCAACCAATGACACAAAATGACATATTGGATGCACAAGATTGGTTAAAAACCCTAATTGGATTAGAATAAGCCTAGGGAGGACGAAAATGATCTAAATGTTCAACCAATGACACAAAATCACATATTGGATGCACAAGATTGGTTAAAAACCCTAATTGGATTAGAATAAGCCTAGGGAGGACTAAAATGACCTAAATGTTCAACCAATGACACAAAATGACACAAAATCACATATTCGATGCACAAGATTGGTTAAAAACCCTAATATGATTAGAATAAGCCTAGGGAGGACGAAAATGACCTAAATGTTCAACCAATGACACAAAATGACACAAAATCACATATTTGATGCACAAGATTGGTTAAAAACCCTAATTGGATTAGAATAATCCTAGGGAGGACAAAAATGACCTAAATGTTCAATCAATGACACAAAATAACATATTGGATGCACAAGGTTTGTTAAAAACCCTAATTGGATTAGAATAAGCCTAGCGAGGACGAAAATGACCTAAATGTTCAACCAATGACACAAAATGACACAAAATCACATATTGGATGCACAAGATTGGTTAAAAACCCTAATTGGATTAGAATTAGCCTAGGGAGGACGAAAATGACCTAAATGTTCAACCAATGACAAAAAATGACACAAAATCACATATTGGATGCACAAGATTGGTTAAAAACCGTAATTGGATTAGAATAAGCTTAGGGAGGACGAAAATGACCTAAATGTTCAACCAATGACACAAAATGACACAAAATCACATATTGGATGCACAAGATTGGTTAAAAACCCTAATTGGATTAGAATATGCCTAGGGAGGACGAAAATGACCTAAATGTTCAACCAATGACACAAAATGACACAAAATCACATATTGGATGCACAAGATTAGTTAAAAACCCTAATTGGATTAGAATAAGCCTAGGGAGGACGAAAATGACCTAAATGTTCAAACAATGACACAAAATGACACAAAATCACATATTGGATGCACAAGATTGGTTAAAAACCCTAATTGGATTAGAATTAGCCTAGGGAGGACGAAAATGACCTAAATGTTCAACCAATGACAAAAAATGACACAAAATCACATATTGGATGCACAAGATTGGTTAAAAACCCTAATTGGATTAGAATAAGCCTAGGGAGGACAAAAATGACCTAAATGTTCAACCAATGACACAAAATGACACAAAATCACATATTGGATGCACAAGATTGGTTAAAAACCCTAATTGGATTAGAATTAGCCTAGGGAGGACGAAAATGACCTAAATATTCAACCAATGACAAAAAATGACACAAAATCACATATTGGATGCACAAGATTGGTTAAAAACCCTAATTGGATTAGAATTAGCCTAGGGAGGACGAAAATGACCTAAATGTTCAACCAATGACAAAAAATGACACAAAATCACATATTGGATGCACAAGATTGGTTAAAAATCCTAATTGGATTAGAATAATCCTAGGGAGGACGAAAATGACCTAAATGTTCAACCAATGACACCAAATGACAAAAATCACATATTGGATGCACAAGATTGGTTAAAAACCCTAATTGGATTAGAATATGCCTAGGGAGGACGAAAATGACCTAAATGTTCGACCAATGACACAAAATCACATATTGGATGCACAAGATTGGTTAAAAACCCTAATTGGATTAGAATTAGCCTAGGGAGGACGAAAATGACCTAAATATTCAACCAATGACAAAAAATGACACAAAATCACATATTGGATGCACAAGATTGGTTAAAAACCCTAATTGGATTAGAATAAGCCTAGGGAGGACGAAAATGACCTAAATGTTCAACCAATGACACAAAATGACATAAAATCACATATTGGATGCACAAGATTGGTTAAAACCCCTAATTGGATTAGAATAAGCCTAGGGAGGACGAAAATTACCTAAATGTTCAACCAATGACACAAAATGACACAAAATCACATATTGGATGCACAAGATTGGTTAAAAACCCTAATTGGATTAGAATAAGCCTAGGGAGGACGAAAATGACCTAAATGTTCAACCAATGACACAAAATGACACAAAAAAATATATTGGATGCACAAGATTGGTTAAAAACCCTAATTGGATTAGAATAAGCCTAGGGAGGAGGAAAATGACCTAAATGTTCAACTAATGACACAAAATGACACAAAATCACATATTGGATGCACAAGATTGGTTAAAAAACCTAATTGGATTAGAATAAGCCTAGGGAGGACGAAAATGACCTAAATGTTCAACCGTGGACACAAAATGACACAAAATCAAATATTGGATGCACAAGATTGGTTAAAAACCCTAATTGGATTAGAATAAGCCTAGGGAGGACGAAAATGACCTAAATGTTCAACCAATGACACAAAATGACACAAAATCACATATTTGATGCACAAGATTGGTTAAAAACCCTAATTGGATTAGAATAATCCTAGGCAGGACAAAAATGACCTAAATGTTCAACCAATGACACAAAATCACATATTGGATGCACAAGATTGGTTAAAAACCCTAAATGGATTAGAATAAGCCTAGCGAGGACGAAAATGACCTAAATGTTCAACAAATGACACAAAATCACATATTGGATGCACAAGATTAGTTAAAAACCCTAATTGGATTAGAATAAGCCTAGGGAGGACGAAAATGACCTAAATGTTCAACCAATGACACAAAATGACACAAAATCACATATTGGATGCACAAGATTGGTTAAAAACCCTAATATGATTAGAATAAGCCTAGGGAGGACGAAAATGACCTAAATGTTCAACCGATGACAAAAAATGACACAAAATCACATATGGGATGCACAAGATTGGTTAAAAACCCTAACATGATTAGAATAAGCCTAGGGAGGACGAAAATGACCTAAATGTTCAACCAATGACACAAAATGACACAAAATCACATATTTGATGCACAAGATTGGTTAAAAACCCTAATTGGATTAGAATAATCCTAGGGAGGACAAAAATGACCTAAATGTTCAACCAATGACACAAAATAACATATTGGATGCACAAGATTGGTTAAAAACCCTAATTGGATTAGAATAAGCCTAGCGAGGACGAAAATGACCTAAATGTTCAACCAATGACACAAAATGACACAAAATCACATATTGGATGCACAAGATTGGTTAAAAA
>JBBPBQ010000415.1:0-11003 GCA_037974755.1 Cicer yamashitae | reverse complement strand
ACCTTTTTTTTTTGATTTATTTCGGATATTCTGGCCAAGTTTCGAAGCAACACGGGCAAGTTGACAAGAAATCGATTTTAGTGTTGTTCTTTTTATTTGTTCCAGGAAATATAAGGTTATTTGTTGTTTAGAAAACAAAATACAAAATACGTGGATCGAGCGGATTTCAATTAGTCGGGAGTGTCTCTTTTTAAGTATTTTCTGTAGTGCAACGCATATATTCAATTACGACGCATTATTTAACAGGTGCGATCATACCAGCACTAATGCACCGGATCCCATCAGAACTCCGCAGTTAAGAGAGCTTGGGCGAGAGTAGTAATAGGATGGGTGACCTCCTTGGAAGTCCTCGTGTTGCACCTTTTTTTTTTGATTTATTTCGGATATACTGGCAAACTTTCGAAGCAACACGGGCAAGTTGACAAGAAATCGATTTTAGCGTTGTTCTTTTTATTTGTTCTAGGAAATATAAGGTTATTTGTTGTTTAGAAAACAAAATACAAAATACGTGGATCGAGCGGATTTCAATTAGTCGGGAGTGTCTCTTTTTATGTATTTTCTGTAGTGCAACGCATATATTCAATTACGACGCATTATTTAACAGGTGTGATCATACCAGCACTAATGCACCGGATCCCATCAGAACACCACAGTTAAGCGTGCTTGGGCGAGAGCAGTACTAGGATGGGTGACCTCTTGGGAAGTCCTTGTGTTGCACCTTTTTTTTTGATTTATTTTGGATATTCTGGCCAAGTTTCGAAGCAATACGGGCAAGTTGACAAGAAATCGATTTTAGCGTTGTTCTTTTTATTTGTTCTAGGAAATATAAGGTTATTTGTTGTTTAGAAAACAAAATACAAAATACGTGGATCGAGCGGATTTCAATTAGTCGGGAGTGTCTCTTTTTATGTATTTTCTGTAGTGCAACGCATATATTCAATTACGACGCATTATTTAACAGGTGCGATCATACCAGCACTAATGCACTGGATCCCATAAGAACTCCGCAGTTAAGCGTGCTTGGGCGAGAGCAGTACTAGGATGGGCGACCTCTTTGGAAGTCCTTGTGTTGCACCTTTTTTTTTGATTTATTTCGGATATTCTGGCCAAGTTTCGAAGCAACACGGGCAAGTTGACAAGAAATCGATTTTAGCGTTGTTCTTTTTATTTGTTCTAGGAAATATAAGGTTATTTGTTGTTTAGAAAACAAAATACAAAATACGTGGATCGAGCGGATTTCAATTAGTCGGGAGTGTCTCTTTTTATGTATTTTCTGTAGTGCAACGCATATATTCAATTACGACGCATTATTTAACAGGTGCGATCATACCAGCACTAATGCACCGGATCCCATCAGAACTCTGCAGTAAAGCACGCTTGGGCGAGAGTGGTACTAGGATGGGTGACCTCCTGGGAAGTCCCCGTGTTGCACCTTTTTTTTTGATTTATTTCGGATATTCTGGCCAAGTTTCGAAGCAACACGGGCAAGTTGACAAGAAATCGATTTTAGCGTTGTTCTTTTTATTTGTTCTAGGAAATATAAGGTTATTTGTTGTTTAGAAAACAAAATACAAAATACGTGGATCGAGCGGATTTCAATTAGTCGGGAGTGTCTCTTTTTATGTATTTTCTGTAGTGCAACGCATATATTCAATTACGACGCATTATTTAACAGGTGCGATCATACCAGCACTAATGCACTGGATCCCATCAGAACTCCGCAGTTAAGCGTGCTTGGGCGAGGGCAGTACTAGGATTGGTGACCTCTTGGGAAGTCCTTGTGTTGCACCTTTTTTTTTGATTTATTTCGGATATTCTGACCAAGTTTCGAAGCAACACGGGCAAGTTGACAAGAAATCGATTTTAGCGTTGTTCTTTTTATTTGTTCTAGGAAATATAAGGTTATTTGTTGTTTAGAAAACAAAATACAAAATACGTGGATCGAGCGGATTTCAATTAGTCGGGAGTGTCTCTTTTTATGTATTTTCTGTAGTGCAACGCATATATTCAATTACGACGCATTATTTAACAGTTGCGATCATACCAGCACTAATGCACCGGATCCCATCAGAACTCCGCAGGTAAGCGTGCTTGGGCGAGAGTAGTACTAGGATGGGTGACCTCCTGGGAATTCTTGTGTTGCACCTTTTTTTTTTATTTATTTCGGATATTCTGGCCAAGTTTCGAACAACACGGGCAAGTTGAAAAGAAATCGATTTTAGCGTTCTTCTTTTTCTTTGTTCTAGAAAATATAAGGTTATTTGTTGTTTAGAAAACAAAATACAAAATACGTGGATCGAGCGGATTTCAATTAGTCGGGAGTGTCTCTTTTTATGTATTTTCTGTAGTGCAACGCATATATTCAATTACGACGCATTATTTAAAAGGTGCGATCATACCAGCACTAATGCACCAGATCCCATTAGAACTCTGCAGTTAAGCGCGCTTGGGCTAGAGTAGTACTAGGATGGGTGACCTCCTGCGAAGTCCTCGTGTTGCACCTTTTTTTTTGATTTATTTCGGATATTCTGGCCAAGTTTCGAAGCAACAATGGCAAGTTGACAAGAAATCGATTTTAGCGTTGTTCTTTTTATTTGTTCTAGGAAATATAAGGTTATTTGTTGTTTAGAAAACAAAATACAAAATACGTGGATCGAGCGGATTTCAATTAGTCGGGAGTGTCTCTTTTTATGTATTTTCTGTAGTGCAACGCATATATTCAATTACGACGCATTATTTAACGGGTGCGATCATACCAGCACTAATGCAACGGATCCCATCAGAACTCCGCAGATAAGCGTGCTTTGGCGAGAATAGTACTAGGATGGGTGACCTCCTGGAAAGTCTTCGTGTTTCACCTTTTTTTTTTATTTATTTCGAATATTCTGGCCATGTATCGAAGCAACACGGGCAAGTTGACAAGAAATCGATTTTAGCGTTGTTCTTTTTATTTGTTCTAGGAAATATAAGGTTATTTGTTGTTTAGAAAACAAAATACAAAATACGTGGATCGAGCGGATTTCAATTAGTCGGGAGTGTCTCTTTTTATGTATTTTCTGTAGTGCAACGCATATATTCAATTACGACGCATTATTTAACAGGTGCGATCATACCAGCACTAATGCACCGGATCCCATCAGAACTCCGCAGTTGAGCGTGCTTGGGCAAGAGTAGTAATAGGATGGGTGACCTCCTTGGAAGTCCTCGTGTTGCACCTTTTTTTTTTGATTTATTTCGGATATACTGGCAAAGTTTCGAAGCAACACGGGCAAGTTGACAAGAAATCGATTTTAGCGTTGTTCTTTTTATTTGTTCTAGGAAATATAAGGTTATTTGTTGTTTAGAAAACAAAATACAAAATACGTGGATCGAGCGGATTTCAATTAGTCGGCAGTGTCTCTTTTTATGTATTTTCTGTAGTGCAACGCATATATTCAATTACGACGCATTATTTAACAGGTGCGACCATACCAGCACTAATGCACTGGATCCCATCAGAACTCCGCAGTCAAGCATTCTTGGGCGAGAGTAGTACTAGGATGGGTGACCTCCTGAGAAGTCCTCGTGTTGCACGTTTTTTTTTTTTTTATTTCGGATATTCTGGCCATGTTTCGAAGCAACACGGGCAAGTTGACAAGAAATCGATTTTAGCGTTGTTCTTTTTATTTGTTCTGGGAAATATAAGGTTATTTGTTGTTTAGAAAACAAAATACGTGGAATAAGCGGATTTCAATTACTCGGGAGTGTCTCTTTTTATGTATTTTCTGCAGTGCAACGCATATATTCAATTACGACGCATTATTTAACAGGAGCGATCATACCAGCACTAATGCACGGGATCCCATCAGAACTCCGCAGTCAAGCTTGCTTGGGCGAGAGTAGTACTAGGATGGGTGACCTCCTGGGAAGTCTTTGTGTTGCACCTTTTTTTTTTATTTATTTCGGATATTCTGGCCAAGTTTCGAAGCAACACGGGCAAGTTGACAAGAAATCGATTTTAGCGTTGTTCTTTTTATTTGTTCTGGGAAATATAAGGTTATTTGTTGTTTAGAAAACAAAATACAAAATAAGTGGATCGAGCGGATTTTAATTAGTCGGGAGCGTCTCTTTTTATGTATTTTCTGTAGTGCAACGCATATATTCAATTACGACGCATTATTTAACAGGTGCGATCATACCAGCACTAATGCACCGGATCCCATCAAAACTCCGCAGTTAAGCGTGCTTGGGCGAGAGTAGTACTAGGATGGGTGACCTCCTGAGAAGTCCTCGTGTTGCACCTTTTTTTTTTATTTATTTCGGATATTCTGGCCAAGTTTCGAAGCAACACGGGCAAGTTGACAAGAAATCGATTTTAGCGTTGTTCTTTTTATTTGTTCTAGGAAATATAAGGTTATTTGTTGTTTAGAAAACAAAATACAAAATACGTGGATCGAGCGGATTTCAATTTGTCGGGAGTGTCTCTTTTTATGTATTTTCTGTAGTGCAACGCATATATTCAATTACGACGCATTATTTAACAGGTGCGATCATACCAGCACTAATGCACCGGATCCCATCAGAACTCCGCAGTTAAGCATGATTGGGCGAGAGTAGTACTAGGATGTGTGACCTCTTGGGAAGTCCTCGTGTTGCACCTTTTTTTTTTATTTCGGATATTCTGGCCAAGTTTCGAAGCAACACGGGCAAGTTGACAAGAAATCGATTTTAGCGTTGTTCTTTTTATTTGTTCTAGGAAATATAAGGTTATTTGTTGTTTAGAAAACAAAATCAAAATACGTGGATCGAGCGGATTTCAATTAGTCGGGAGTGTCTCTTTTTATGTATTTTCTGTAGTGCAACGCATATATTCAATTACGACGCATTATTTAACAGGTGCGATCATACCAGCACTAATGCACCGGATCCCATCAGAACTCCGCAGTTAAGCGTGCTTGGGCGAGAGTAGTACTAGGATGTGTGACCTCTTGGGAAGTCCTCGTGTTGCACCTTTTTTTTTTTATTTATTTCGGATATTCTGGCCAAGTTTCGAAGCAAGACGGGCAAGTTGACAAGAAATCGATTTTAGCGTTGTTCTTTTTATTTGTTCTAGGAAATATAAGGTTATTTGTTGTTTAGAAAACAAAATACAAAATACGTGGATCGAGCGGATTTCAATTAGTCGGGAGTGTCTCTTTTTATGTATTTTCTGTAGTGCAACGCATATATTCAATTACGACGCATTATTTAACAGGTGCGATCATACCAGCACTAATTCACCGGATCCCATCAGAACTCTGCAGTCAAGCGTGCACGGGCACGAGTAGTACTAGGATGGGTGACCTCCTGGGAAATCCTCGTGTTGCACCTTTTTTTTATTTTTTATTTTGGATATTCTGGCCAAGTTTCGAAGCAACACGGGCAAGTTGACAAGAAATCGATTTTAGCGTTGTTCTAGGAAATATAAGGTTATTTGTTGTTTAGAAAACAAAATACAAAATACGTGGATCGAGCGGATTTCAATTAGTCGGGAGTGTCTCTTTTTATGTATTTTCTGTAGTGCAACGCATATATTCAATTACGACGCATTATTTAACAGGTGCGATCATACCAGCACTAATAAACCGGATCCCATCAGAACTCCGCAGCTAAGCGTGCTTGGACGAGAGTAGTACTAGGATGGGTGACCTGTTGGGAAGTCCTCGTGTTGCACCTTTTTTTTTATTTATTTCGGATATTCTGGCCAAGTTTCGAAGCAACACGGGCAAGTTGACAAGAAATCGATTTTAGCGTTGTTCTTTTTATTTGTTCTAGGAAATATAAGGTTATTTGTTGTTTAGACAACAAAATACAAAATACGTGGATCGAGCGGATTTCAATTAGTCGGGAGTGTCTCTTTTTATGTATTTTCTGTAGTGCAACGCATATATTCAATTACGACGCATTATTTAACAGGTGCGATCATACCAGCACTAATGCACCGGATCCCATCAGAACTCCGCAGTTAAGCGTGCTTGGGCGAGAGTAGTACTAGGATGGATGAACTCCAGGGAAGTCCTGTGTTGCACCTTTTTTTTTAATTTATTTCGGATATTCTAGCCAAGTTTCGAAGCAACACGGGCAAGTTGACAAGAAATCAATTTTAGCGTTGTTCTTTTTATTTGTTCTAGGAAATATAAGGTTATTTGTTGTTTAGAAAACAAAATACAAAATACGTGGATCGAGCGGATTTCAATTAGTCGGGAGTGTCTCTTTTTATGTATTTTCTGTAGTGCAACGCATATATTCAATTACGACGCATTATTTAACAGGTGCGATCATACCAGCACTAATGCACCGGATCCCATCAGAACCCCGTAGTCAAGCGTGCATGTGCGAGAGTAGTACTAGGATGGGTGACCTCTTGGGAAGTCCTCGTGTTGCACCTTTTTTTTTATTTATTTCAGATATTCTGGCCAAGTTCCGAAGCAACACAGGCAAGTTGACAAGAAATCGATTTTAGCGTTGTTTTTTTTATTTGTTCTAGGAAATATAAGGTTATTTGTTGTTTAGAAAACAAAATACAAAATACGTGGATCGAGCGGATTTCAATTAGTCGGGAGTGTCTCTTTTTATGTATTTTCTGTAGTGCAACGCATATATTCAATTACGACGCATTATTTAACAGGTGCGATCATACCAGCACTAATGCACCGGATCCCATCAGAACTCCGCAGTTAAGCGTGCTTGGGCGAGAGTAGTACTAGGATGGGTGACGTCCTTGGAAGTCCTCATGTTTCACCTTTTTTTTTTTATTTATATCGGATATTCTGGCCAAGTTTCGAAGCAACACGGGCAAGTTGACAAGAAATCGATTTTAGCGTTGTTCTTTTTATTTGTTCTAGGAAATATAAGGTTATTTGTTGTTTTGAAAACAAAATACAAAATACTTGGATCGAGCGGATTTAAATTAGTCGGGAGAGTCTCTTTTTATGTATTTTCTGTAGGGCAACGCATATATTCAATTACGACGCATTATTTAACGTATGGGATCATACCAGCACTAATGCACCAGATCCCGTTAGAACTCTGCAGTTAAGCGCGCTTGGGCGAGAGTAGTACTAGGATGGGTGACCTCCTGCGAAGTCCTCGTGTTGCACCTTTTTTTTTGATTTATTTCGGATATTCTGGCCAAGTTTCGAAGCAACAATGGCAAGTTGACAAGAAATCGATTTTAGAGTTGTTCTTTTTATTTGTTCTAGGAAATATAAGGTTATTTGTTGTTTAGAAAACAAAATACAAAATACGTGGATCGAGCGGATTTCAATTAGTCGGGAGTGTCTCTTTTTATGTATTTTCTGTAGTGCAACGCATATATTCAATTACGACGCATTATTTAACAGGTGCGATCATACCAGCACTAATGCAACGGATCCCATCAGAACTCCGTAGATAAGCGTGCTTTGGCGAGAATAGTACTAGGATGGGTGACCTCCAGGGAAGTCTTCGTGTTTCA
Organism: Cicer yamashitae; assembly: GCA_037974755.1. Taxonomy (NCBI): domain Eukaryota; kingdom Viridiplantae; phylum Streptophyta; class Magnoliopsida; order Fabales; family Fabaceae; genus Cicer; species Cicer yamashitae. Next base: position 3,529 of record JBBPBQ010000415.1, on the reverse strand, counting down.
CCTTTTTTTTTTATTTATTTCGGATATTCTGGCCATGTATCGAAGCAACACGGGAAGTTGACAAGAAATCGATTTTAGCGTTGTTCTTTTTATTTGTTCTAGGAAATATAAGGTTATTTGTTGTTTAGAAAACAAAATACAAAATACGTGGATCGAGCGGATTTCAATTAGTCGGGAGTGTCTCTTTTTATGTATTTTCTGTAGTGCAACGCATATATTCAATTACGACGCATTATTTAACAGGTGCGATCATACAAGCACTAATGCACCGGATCACATCAGAACTCTGCAGTTAAGCGTTCTTGGGCGAGGGTAGTACTAGGATGGGTGACCTCTTGGGAAGTCCTCGTGTTGCACCTTTTTTTTTTATTTATTTCGGATATTCTGGCCAAGTTTCGAAGCAACACGGGCAAGTTGACAAGAAATCGATTTTAGCGTTGTTCTTTTTACTTGTTCTAGGAAATATAAGGTTATTTGTTGTTTAGAAAACAAAATACAAAATACGTGGATCGAGCGGATTTCAATTAGTCGGGAGTGTCTCTTTTTATGTATTTTCTGTAGTGCAACGCATATATTCAATTACGACGCATTATTTAAAAGGTGCGATCATACCAGCACCAATGCACCAGATCCCATCAGAACTCTGCAGTTAAGCGCGCTTGGGCGAGAGTAGTACTAGGATGGGTGACCTCCTGGGAAGTCCTCGTGTTGCACCTTTTTTTTTGATTTATTTCGGATATTCTGGCCAAGTTTCGAAGCAACACGGGCAAGTTGACAAGATTTCGATTTTAGCGTTGTTCTTTTTATTTGTTCTAGGAAATATAAGGTTATTTGTTGTTTAGAAAACAAAATACAAAATACGTGGATCGAGCGGATTTCAATTAGTCGGGAGTGTCTCTTTTTATGTATTTTCTGTAGTGCAACGCATATATTCAATTACACGCATTATTTAACAGGTGCAATCATGCAAGCACTAATGCACCAGATCTCATTAGAACTTTGAAGTTAAGCGTGCTTGGGCTAGAGTAGTAATAGGATGGGTGACCTCCTGGGAAGTCCTTGTGTTGCACCTTTTTTTTTTTAATTTATTTCGGATATTCTGGCCAAGTTTAGAAGCAACACGGGCAAGCTGACAAGAAATCGATTTTAGCGTTGTTCTTTTTATTTGTTCTAGGAAATATAAGGTAATTTGTTGTTTAGAAAACAAAATACAAAATACGTGGATCGAGCGGATTTCAATTAGTCGGGAGTGTCTCTTTTTATGTATTTTCTGTAGTGCAACGCATATATTCAATTACGACTCATTATTTAACAGGTGCGATCATTCCAGCACTAATGCACCAGATCCCATAAGAACTCCGCAGTTATGCGTGCTTGGGCGAGAGTAGTACTAGGATGGGTGACCTCCTTGGAAGTCCTCGTGTTGCACCTTTTTTTTTTGATTTATTTCGGATATTCTGGCCAAGTTTCGAAGCAACACGGGCAGGTTGACAAGAAATCGATTTTAGCTTTGTTCTTTTTATTTGTTCTAGGAAATATAAGGTTATTTGTTGTTTAGAAAACAAAATACAAAATACGTGGATCGAGCGGATTTCAATTAGTCGGGAGTGTCTCTTTTTATGTATTTTCTGTAGTGCAACGCATATATTCAATTACGACGCATTATTTAACAGGTGCGATCATACCAGCACTAATGCACCGGATCCCATCAGAACTCCGTAGTTAAGCGTGCTTGGGCGAGAGTAGTAATAGGATGGGTGACCTCCTTGGAAGTCCTCGTGTTGCACCTTTTTTTTTTGATTTATTTCGGATATTCTGGCCAAGTTTCGAAGCAACACGGGCAAGTTGACAAGAAATCGATTTTAGTGTTGTTCTTTTTATTTGTTCCAGGAAATATAAGGTTATTTGTTGTTTAGAAAACAAAATACAAAATACGTGGATCGAGCGGATTTCAATTAGTCGGGAGTGTCTCTTTTTATGTATTTTCTGTAGTGCAACGCATATATTCAATTACGACGCATTATTTAACAGGTGCGATCATACCAGCACTAATGCACCGGATCCCATCAGAACTCCGAAGTTAAGCGTATTTGGGCGAGAGTAGTACTAGGATGGGTGACCTCCTGGTAAGTCCTCGTGTTGCACCTTTTTTTATGATTTATTTCGGATACTCTGGCCAAGTTCCGAAGCAACACGGGCAAGTTGACAAGAAATCGATTTTAGCGTTGTTCTTTTTATTTGTTCTAGGAAATATAAGGTTATTTGTTGTTTAGAAAACAAAATACAAAATACGTGGATCGAGCGGATTTCAATTAGTCGGGAGTGTCTCTTTTTATGTATTTTCTGTAGTGCAACGCATATATTCAATTACGACGCATTATTTAACAGGTGCGATCATACCAGCACTAATGCACCGGATCCCATCAGAACTCCGCAGTTAAGCGTGGATGGCCAGAGCTGTACTAGGATGGGTGACCTCTTGGGAAGTCCTCGTGTTGCACCTTTTTTTTTTTATTTATTTCGGATATTCTGGCCAAGTTTCGAAGCAACACGGGCAAGTTGACAAGAAATCGATTTTAGCGTTGTTCTTTTTATTTGTTCTAGGAAATATAAGGTTATTTGTTGTTTAGAAAACAAAATACAAAATACGTGGATCGAGCGGATTTCAATTAGTCGGGAGTGTCTCTTTTTATGTATTTTCTGTAGTGCAACGCATATATTCAATTACGACGCATTATTTAACAGGTGCGATCATACCAGCACTAATGCACCGGATCCCATCAGAACTCCGCAGTAAAGCACGCTTGGGCGAGAGTGGTACTATGATGGGTGACCTCCTGGGAAGTCCCCGTGTTGCACCTTTTTTTTTTATTTATTTCGGATATTCTGGCCAAGTTTCGAAGCAACACGGGCAAGTTGACAAGAAATCGATTTTAGCGTTGTTCTTTTTATTTGTTCTAGGAAATATAAGGTTATTTGTTGTTTAGAAAACAAAATACAAAATATGTGGATCGAGCGGATTTCATTTAGTCGGGAGTGTCTCTTTTTATGTATTTTCTGTAGTGCAACGCATATATTCAATTACGACGCATTATTTAACAGGAGCGATCATACCAGCACTAATGCACGGGATCCCATCAGAACTCCGCAGTCAAGCTTGCTTGGGCGAGAGTAGTACTAGGATGGGTGACCTCCTGGGAAGTCTTTGTGTTGCACCTTTTTTTTTATTTATTTCGGATATTCTGGCCAAGTTTCGAAGCAACACGGGCAAGTTGACAAGAAATCGATTTTAGCGTTGTTCTTTTTATTTGTTCTGGGAAATATAAGGTTATTTGTTGTTTAGAAAACAAAATACGTGGAATAAGCGGATTTCAATTAGTCGGGAGTGTCTCTTTTTATGTATTTTCTGTAGTGCAACGCATATATTCAATTACGACGCATTATTGAACAGGTGCGATCATACCAGCAGTAATGCACCGGATTCCATCAGAACTCCGCAGTCAAGCGTGCTTGGGCGAGAGTAGTACTA
>JBBPBQ010000413.1:0-11044 GCA_037974755.1 Cicer yamashitae | reverse complement strand
GATTAGAATAAGCCTAGGGAGGACGAAAATGACCTAAATGTTCAACAAATGAAACAAAATGACACAAAATCACATATTGGATGCACAAGTTTGGTTAAAAACCCTAATTGGATTAGAATAAGCCTAGCGAGGACAAAAATGACCTAATTGGGTTACCAATGAAATAAAATCACTTATTATATGCACAAGATAGGTTAAAAATCCTAATTGGATTAGAATAAGCCTAGGAACGACGAAAATGACCTAAATGTTAAACCAATGACACAAAATCACATATTGGATGCACAAGTTTGGTCAAAAACCCTAATTGGATTAGAATAAGCCTAGGGAGGACGAAAAGGATCTAAATGTTCAACCAATGACACAAAATGACACAAAATCGCATATTGGATGCACAAGATTGGTTAAAAACACTAATTGGATTAGAATAAGCCTAGGGAGGACGAAAATGACCTAAATGTTCAACCAATGACTCAAAATCAATGTTCAACCAATGACTCAAAATCACACAAAATCACATATTGGATGCACAAGTTTGGTTAAAAACCCTAATTGGATTAGAATAAGCCTAGGGAGGATGAAAATGACCTAAATGTTTAACCAATGACACAAAATGACACAAAATCACATATTGGATGCACAAGAGTGGTTAAAAATCCTAATTGGATTAGAATAAGCCTAGGGAGGACGAAAATGACCTAAATGTTCAACAAATGACACAAAATGACACAAAATCACATATTGGATGCACAAGTTTGGTTAAAAACCCTAATTGGATTAGAATAAGCCTAGCGAGGACAAAAATGACCTAATTGGGTTACCAATGAAATAAAATCACTTATTATATGCACAAGATAGGTTAAAAACCCTAATTGGATTAGAATAAGCCTAGGAACGACGAAAATGACCTAAATGTTAAACCAATGACACAAAATCACATATTGGATGCACAAGTTTGGTCAAAAACCCTAATTGGATTAGAATAAGCCTAGGGAGGACGAAAAGGATCTAAATGTTCAACCAATGACACAAAATGACACAAAATCGCATATTGGATGCACAAGATTGGTTAAAAACACTAATTGGATTACAATAAGCCTAGGGAGGACGAAAATGACCTAAATGTTCAACCAATGACACAAAATCACATATTGGATGCACAAGAGTGGTTAAAAATCCTAATTGGATTAGAATAAGCCTAGGGAGGACGAAAATCACCTAAATGTTCAACAAATGACACAAAATGACACAAAATCACATATTGGATGCACAAGAGTGGTTAAAAACCCTAATTGGATTAGAATAAGCCTAGGGAGGACGAAAATCACCTAAATGTTCAACCAATGACACAAAATGACACAAAATCACATATTGGATGCACAAGATTGGTTAAAAACCCTAATTGGATTAGAATAAGCCTAGGGAGGACGAAAATGACCTAAATGATCAACCAATGACGCAAAATCACATATTGGATGCACAAGATTGGTTAAAAACCCTAATTGGATTAGAATAAGCCTAGGGAGGACGAAAATGACCTAAATGTTCAACCAATGACACAAAATCACATATTGGATGCACAAGATTGGTTAAAAACCCTAATTGGATTAAAAAGAGCTTAGGGAGGACGAAAATGACCTAAATGTTCAACCAATGACACAAAATGACACAAAATCACACATTGGATGCACAAGATTGGTTAAAAACCTTAATTGGATTAGAATAAGCCTAGGGAGGACGAAAATGACCTAAATGTTCAACCAATGACACAAAATGACACAAAATCACATATTGGATGCACAAGATTGGTTAAAAACCCTAATTGGATTAGAATAAGCCTAGCAAGGCGAAAATGACCTAAATGTTCAACCAATGACAAAAAATCACATATTGGATGCACAAGATTGGTTAAAAACCCTAATTGGATTAGAATAAGCCTAGGGAGGACGAAAATGACCTAAATGTTCAACCAATGACACAAAATGACACAAAATCACACATTGGATGCACAAGAGTGGTTAAAAACCCTAATTGGATTAGAATAAGCCTAGGGACGACAAAAATGACCTAAATGTTTAACCAATGACACAAAATGACACAAAATCACATATTGGATGCACAAGAGTGGTTAGAAATCCTAATTGGATTAGAATAAGCCTAGGGAGGACGAAAATGACCTAAATGTTCAACAAATGACACAAAATGACACAAAATCACATATTGGATGCACAAGTTTGGTTAAAAACCCTAATTGGATTAGAATAAGCCTAGCGAGGACAAAAATGACCTAATTGGGTTACCAATGAAATAAAATCACTTATTATATGCACAAGATAGGTTAAAAACCCTAATTGGATTAGAATAAGCCTAGGAACGACGAAAATGACCTAAATGTTAAACCAATGACACAAAATCACATATTGGATGCACAAGTTTGGTCAAAAACCCTAATTGGATTAGAATAAGCCTAGGGAGGACGAAAAGGATCTAAATGTTCAACCAATGACACAAAATGACACAAAATCGCATATTGGATGCACAAGATTGGTTAAAAACACTAATTGGATTAGAATAAGCCTAGGGAGGACGAAAATGACCTAAATGTTCAACCAATGACTCAAAATCACACAAAATCACATATTGGATGCACAAGATTGGTTAAAAACCCTAATTGGATTAGAATAAGCCTAGGGAGGACGAAAATGACCTAAATGTTCAACCAATGACACAAAATCACATATTGGATGCACAAGATTAGTTATAAACCCTAATCGGATTCGAATAAGGCTAGGGAGGACGAAAATGACCTAAATGTTCAACCAATGACACAAAATCACATATTGGATGTACAAGTTTGGTTAAAAACCCTAATTGGATTAGAATAAGCCTAGGGAGGACGAAAATGACCTAAATATTCAACCAATGACAGAAAATGACACAAAATCACAAATTGGATGCACAAGATTGGTTAAAAACCCTAATTGGATTAGAATAAGCCTAGGGAGGACGAAGATGACCTAAATGTGCAACCAATGACACAAAATCACATATTGGATGCACAAGATTGGTTAAAAACCCTAATTGGATTAGAATAAGCCTAGGGAGGACGAAAATGACCTAAATGTTCAACCAATGACACAAAATCAAATATTGGATGCACAAGATTTGTTAAAAACCCTAATTGGATTAGAATAAGCCTAGGGAGGAGGAAAATGACCTAAATGTGCAACCAATGACACAAAATCACATATTGGATGCACAAGATTGGTTAAAAACCCTAATTGGATTAGAATAAGCCTAGGGAGGACGAAAATGACCTAAATGTTCAACCAATGACGCAAATTGACACAAAATCACATATTGGATGCACAAGATTGGATAAAAATCCTAAGTGGATTAGAATAAGCCTGGGGAGGACGAAAATGACCTAAATGTTCAACCTATGACACAAAATGACACAAAATCACATATTGGATGCATAAGATTGGTTAAAAACCCTAATTGGATTAGAATAAGCCTAGCGAGGACAAAAATGACCTAATTGGATTACCAATGACATAAAATCACTTATTATATGCACAAGATTGGTTAAAAACCATAATTGCATTAGAATAAGCCTAGGGAGGACGAAAATGACCTAAATGTGCAACCAATGACACAAAATCACATATTGGATGCACAAGATTGGTTAAAAACCCTAATTGGATTAGAATAAGCCTAGGGAGGACGAAAATGACCTAAATGTTCAACCAATGACACGAAATGACACAAAATCACATATTGGATGCACAAGATTGGTTAAAAACCCTAATTGGATTAGAATAAGCCTAGGGAGGACGAAAATGACCTAAATGTTCAACCAATGACACAAAATCACATATTGGATGCACAAGTTTGGTTAAAAACCCTAATTGGATTAGAATAAGCCTAAGGAGGACGAAAATGACCTAAATGTTCAACCAATGACACAAAATCACATATTGGATGCACAAGATTGGTTAAAAACTCTAGTTGGATTAGAATAAGCATAGGGAGGACGAAAATGACCTAAATGTTCAACTAATGACACAAAATCACATATTGGATGCACAAGATTGGTTAAATAGCCTAATTGGATTAGAATAAGCCTAGGGAGGACGAAAATGACCTAAATGTTCAACCAATGACACAAAATGACACAAAATCACATATTGGATGCACAAGATTGGTTAAAAACCCTAATTGGATTAGAATAAGCCCAGGGAGGACGAAAATGACCTAAATGTTCAACCAATGACACAAAATGACACAAAATCACATATTGGATGCACAAGATTGGTTAAAAACCCTAATTGGATTAGAATAAGCCTAGGGAGGACGAAAATGACCTAAATGTTCAGCCAATGACACAAAATGACACAAAATCACACATTGGATACACAAGAGTGGTTAAAAACCCTAATTGGATTAGAATAAGCCTAGGGACGACGAAAATGACCTAAATGTTCAACCAATGACACAAAATGACACAAAATCACATATTGGATGCACAAGATTGGTTAAAAACCCTAATTGGAATAGAATAAGCCTAGGGAGGACGAAAATGACCTAAAAGTTCAGCCAATTACACAAAATGACACAAAATCACACATTGGATGCACAAGATTGGTTAAAAACCCTAATTGGATTAGAATAAGCCTAGGGACGACGAAAATGACCTAAATGTTCAACCAATGACACAAAATGACACAAAATCACATATTGGATGCACAAGATTGGTTAAAAACCATAATTGGATTAGAATAAGCCTAGGGAGGACGAAAATGACCTAAATGTTCAACCAATGACACAAAATCACATATTGGATGCACAAGATTAGTTAAAAACCCTAATCGGATTAGAATAAGCCTAGGGACGACGAAAATGACCTAAATGTTCAACCAATGACACAAAATGACACAAAATCACATATTGGATGCACAAGTTTGGTTAAAAACCCTAATTGGATTAGAATAAGCCTAGGGAGGACGAAAATGACCTAAATGTTCAACCAATGACACAAAATCACATATTGGATGTAGAAGATTGGTTAAAAACCCTAATTGGATTAGAATAAGCCTGGGGAGGACGAAAATGACCTAAATGTTCAACCACTGACACAAAATGACACAAAATCACATATTGGATGCACAAGATTGGTTAAAAACCCTAATTGAATAAGAATAAGCCTAGCGAGGACGAAAATGACCTAATTGTGTTACCAATGAAATAAAATCACTTATTATATGCACAAGATTGGTTAAAAACCCTAATTGGATTAGAATAAGCCTAGGGAGGACGAAAATGACCTAAATGTGCAACCAATGACACAAAATCACATATTGGATGCACAAGATTGGTTAAAAACCCTAATTGGATTAGAATAAGCCTAGGGAGGACGAAAATGACCTAAATGTTCGACGAATGACACAAAATCACATATTGGATGTAGAAGATTGGTTAAAAACCCTAATTGGATTAGAATAAGCCTAGGGAGGACGAAAATGACCTAAATGTTCAACCAATGACACAAAATCACATATTGGATGTAGAAGATTGGTTAAAAACCCTAATTGGATTAGAATAAGCCTAGAGAGGACGAAATTGACCTAAATGTTCAACCAATGACACAAAATGACACAAAATCACATATTGGATGCACAAGTTTGGTTAAAAACCCTAATTGGATTAGAATAAGCCTAGGGAGGACGAAAATGACCTAAATGTTCAACCAATGACACAAAATCACATATTGGATGCACAAGTTTGGTTAAAAACCCTAATTGGATTAGAATAAGCCTAGGAAGGACGAAAATGACCTAAATGTTCAACCAATGACACAAAATCGCATATTGGATGCACAAGATTGGTTAAAAACACTAATTGGACTAGAATAAGCCTAGGGAGGACGAAAATGACCTAAATGTTCAACCAATGACACAAAATGACACAAAATCACATATTGGATGCACAAGTTTGGTTAAAAACCCTAATTGGATTAGAATAAGCCTAGGGGGACGAAAATGACCTAAATGTTCAACCAATGACACAAAATCGCATATTGGATGCACAAGCTTGGTTAAAAACCCTAATTGGATTAGAATAAGCCTAGGGAGGACGAAAATGATATAAATGTTCAACCAATGACACAAAATCACATATTGGATGCACAAGTTTGGTTAAAAACCCTAATTGGATTAGAATAAGCCTAGGGAGGACGAAAATGACCTAAATGTTCAACCAATGACACAAAATCACATATTGGATGCACAAGTTTGGTTAAAAACCCTAATTGGATTAGAATAAGCCTAGGGAGGACGAAAATGACCTAAATGTTCAACCAATGACACAAAATCACATCTTTGATGCACAAGATTGGTTAAAAACCCTAATTGGATTAGATTAAGCCTAGTGAGGACGAAAATGACCTAAATGTTCAACCAATGACACAAAATGACACAAAATCACATATTGGATGCACAAGTTTGGTTAAAAACCCTAATTGGATTAGAATAAGCCTAGGGAGGACGAAAATGACCTAAATGTTCAACCAATGACACAAAATCGCATATTGGATGCACAAGATTGGTTAAAAACACTAATTGGATTCGATTAAGCCTAGGGAGGACGAAAATGACCTAAATGTTCAACCAATGACTCAAAATCACATATTGGATGCACAAGATTAGTTAAAAACCCTAATCGGATTAGAATAAGCCTAGGGAGGATGAAAATGACCTAAATGTTCAACCAATGACACAAAATGACACAAAATCACATATTGGATGCAAAAGATTGGTTAAAAACCCTAATAGGATTAGAATAAGCCTAGGGAGGACGAAAATGACCTAAATGTTCAACCAATGACACAAAATGACACAAAATCACACATTGGATGCACAAGAGTGGTTAAAAACCCTAATTGGATTAGAATAAGCCTAGGGACGACGAAAATGACCTAAATGTTCAACCAATGACACAAAATGACACAAAATCACATATTGGATGCACAAGAGTGGTTAAAAACCCTAATTGGATTAGAATAAGCCTAGGGAGGACGAAAATCACCTAAATGTTCAACCAATGACACAAAATGACAAAAAATCGCATATTGGATGCACAAGATTGGTTAAAAACACTAATTGGATTACAATAAGCCTAGGGAGGACGAAAATGACCTAAATGTTCAACCAATGACACAAAATCACATATTGGATGCACAAGAGTGGTTAAAAACCCTAATTGGATTAGAATAAGCCTAGGGAGGACGAAAATCACCTAAATGTTCAACCAATGACACAAAATGACACAAAATCACATATTGGATGCACAAGATTGGTTAAAAACCCTAATTGGATTAGAATAAGCCTAGGAAGGACGAAAATGACCTAAATGTTCAACCAACGACACAAAATGACACAAAATCACATATTAGATGCACAAGATTGGTTAAAAACCCTTTTTGAATTAGAATAAGCCTAGGGAGGACGAAAATGACCTAAATGTTCAACCAATGACACAAAATGACACAAAATCACATATTGGATGCACAAGATTGGTTAAAAACCCTAATTGGATTAGAATAAGCCTAGGGAGGACGAAGATGACCTAAATGTTCAACCAATCACAAAATCACATATTGGATGCACAAGATTGGTTAAAAATCCTAATTGGATTAGAATAAGCCTAGGGAGGACGAAAGTGACCTAAATGTTCAACCAATGACACAAAATCACATATTGGATGCAAAAGATTGGTTAAAAACCCTAATTGGATTAGAATAAGCCTAGGGAGGACGAAAATGACCTAAATGTTCAACCAATGACACAAAATCACATATTGGATGCACAAGATTGGTTAAAAACCCTAACTGGATTAGAATAAGCCTAGGGAGGACGAAAATGACCTAAATGTGCAACCAATGACACAAAATCACATATTGGATGCACAAGATTGGTTAAAAACCCTAATTGGATTAGAATAAGCCTAGGGAGGACGAAAATGACCTAAATGTTCAACCAATGACACAACATCACATATTGGATGCACAAGATTGGTTAAAAACCCTAATTGGATTTGAATAAGCCTAGGGAGGACGAAAATGACCTAAATGTTCAACCAATGACACAAAATGACACAAAATCACATATTGGATGCACAAGATTGGTTAAAAACCCTAATTGGATTAGAATAAGCCTAGGGAGGACGAAAATGACCTAAATGTTCAGCCAATGACACAAAATGACACAAAATCACACATTGGATACACAAGAGTGGTTAAAAACCCTAATTGGATTAGAATAAGCCTAGGGACGACGAAAATGACCTAAATGTTCAACCAATGACACAAAATGACACAAAATCACATATTGGATGCACAAGATTGGTTAAAAACCCTAATTGGAATAGAATAAGCCTAGGGAGGACGAAAATGACCTAAAAGTTCAGCCAATTACACAAAATGACACAAAATCACACATTGGATGCACAAGATTGGTTAAAAACCCTAATTGGATTAGAATAAGCCTAGGGACGACGAAAATGACCTAAATGTTCAACCAATGACACAAAATGACACAAAATCACATATTGGATGCACAAGATTGGTTAAAAACCATAATTGGATTAGAATAAGCCTAGGGAGGACGAAAATGACCTAAATGTTCAACCAATGACACAAAATCACATATTGGATGCACAAGATTAGTTAAAAACCCTAATCGGATTAGAATAAGCCTAGGGACGACGAAAATGACCTAAATGTTCAACCAATGACACAAAATGACACAAAATCACATATTGGATGCACAAGTTTGGTTAAAAACCCTAATTGGATTAGAATAAGCCTAGGGAGGACGAAAATGACCTAAATGTTCAACCAATGACACAAAATCACATCTTTGATGCACAAGATTGGTTAAAAACCCTAATTGGATTAGATTAAGCCTAGTGAGGACGAAAATGACCTAAATGTTCAACCAATGACACAAAATGACACAAAATCACATATTGGATGCACAAGTTTGGTTAAAAACCCTAATTGGATTAGAATAAGCCTAGGGAGGACGAAAATGACCTAAATGTTCAACCAATGACACAAAATGACACAAAATCACACATTGGATGCACAAGAGTGGTTAAAAACCCTAATTGGATTAGAATAAGCCTAGGGACGACGAAAATGACCTAAATGTTCAACCAATGACACAAAATGACACAAAATCACATATTGGATGCACAAGTTTGGTTAAAAACCCTAATTGGATTAGAATAAGCCTAGGGAGGACGAAAATGACTTAAATGTTCAACCAATGACACAAAATCGCATATTGGATGCACAAGATTGGTTAAAAACACTAATTGGATTCGATTAAGCCTAGGGAGGACGAAAATGACCTAAATGTTCAACCAATGACTCAAAATCACATATTGGATGCACAAGATTAGTTAAAAAACCTAATTGGATTAGAATAAGCCTAGGGAGGACGAAAATGACCTAAATGTTCAACAAATGACACAAAATGACACAAAATCACACATTGGATGCACAAGAGTGGTTAAAAACCCTAATTGGATTAGAATAAGCCTAGGGAGGACGAAAATGACCTAAATGTTCAACCAATGACACAAAACGACACAAAATCACATATTGGATGCACAAGATTGGTTAAAAACCCTAATTGGATTAGAATAAGCATAGGGAGAACGAAAATGACCTAAATATTCAACCAAGGACACAAAATCACTTATTTGATGCACAAGATTGGTTAAAAACCCTAATTGGATTAGAATAAGCCTAGGGAGGACGAAAATGACCTAAATGTTCAACCAATGACACAAAATCACATATTGGATGCACAAGATTGGTTAAAAACCCTAATTGGATTAGAATAAACCTAGGGAGGACGAAAATAACCTAAATGTTTAACCAATGACACAAAATCACATATTGGATGCACAAGATTGGTTAAAAACCCTAATTGGATTAGAATAAGCCTAGGGAGGACGAAAATGACCTAAATGTTCAACCAATGACACAAAATCACACATTGGATGCACAAGAGTGGTTAAAAACCCTAATTGGATTAGAATAAGCCTAGGGAGGACGAAAATGACCTAAATGTTCAACCAATGACACAAAATGACACAAAATAACATATTGGATGCACAAGATTAGTTAAAAACCCTAATTGGATTAGAATAAGCCTAGGGAGGACGAAATGACCTAAATGTTCAACCAATGACACAAAATGACACAAAATCACCTATTGGATGCAAAAGATTGGTTAAAAACCCTAATTGGATTAGAATAAGCCTAGGGAGGACGAAAATGACCAAAATGTCGAACCAATGATACAAAATCACATATTGGATGCACAAGATTGGTTAAAAACCCTAATTGGATTAGAATAAGCCTAGGGAGGACGAAAATGACCTAAATGTTCAACCAATGACACAAAATCACATATTGGATGCACAAGATTAGTTATAAACCCTAATCGGATTCGAATAAGGCTAGGGAGGACGAAAATGACCTAAATGTTCAACCAATGACACAAAATCACATATTGGATGTACAAGTTTGGTTAAAAACCCTAATTGGATTAGAATAAGCCTAGGGAGGACGAAAATGACCTAAATATTCAACCAATGACAGAAAATGACACAAAATCACAAATTGGATGCACAAGATTGGTTAAAAACCCTAATTGGATTAGAATAAGCCTAGGGAGGACGAAGATGACCTAAATGTGCAACCAATGACACAAAATCACATATTGGATGCACAAGATTGGTTAAAAACCCTAATTGGATTAGAATAAGCCAAGGGAGGACGAAAATGACCTAAATGTTCAACAAATGACACAAAATGACACAAAATCACACATTGGATGCACAAGAGTGGTTAAAAACCCTAATTGGATTAGAATAAGCCTAGGGAGGGCGAAAATGACCTAAATGTTCAACCAATGACACAAAATGACACAAAATCACATATTGGATGCACAAGTTTGGTTAAAAACCC
>JBBPBQ010000411.1:0-10095 GCA_037974755.1 Cicer yamashitae | reverse complement strand
CATCCAATATGTGATTTTGTGTCATTTTGTGTCATTGGTTGAACATTTAGATCATTTTCGTCCTCCTTAGGCTTATTCTAATCCAATTAGGGTTTTTAACCTATCTTGTGCGTCCAATATGTGATTTTGTGTCCTTTTGTGTCATTGGTTGAACATTTAGGTCATTTTCGTACTCCCTAGGCTTATTCTAATCCAATTAGGGTTTTTAACCAATTTCTTGCATCCAATATGTGATTTTGTGTCCTTTTGTGTCATTGGTTGAAAATTTAGGTCATTTTCGTCCTCCCTAGACCAATTCTAATCCAATTAGGGTTTTTAACCAATCTTGTGCATCCAATATGTGATTTTGTGTCATTGGTTGAACATTTAGATCATTTTCGTCCTCCCTAGGCTTATTCTAATCCAATTAGGGTTTTTAACCAATCTTGTGCATCCAATATGTGATTTTGTGTCATTTTTTGTCATTGGCTGAACATTTAGGTCATTTTCGTCCTTCCTAGGCTTATTCTAATCCGATTAGGGTTTTTAACCAATCTTGTGCATCCAATATGTAATTTTGTGTCATTTTGTGTCATTGGTTGAACATTTAGGTCATTTTCGTCCTCCATAGGCTTATTCTAATCCAATTACGGTTTTTAACCAATCTTGTGCATCCAATATGTGATTTTGTGTCATTTTGTGTCATTGGTTGAACATTTAGGTCATTTTCGTCCTCCCTAGGCTTATTCTAATCCAATTAAGGTTTTTAACCAATCTTGTGCATCCAATATGTGATTTTGTGTCCTTTTGTCTCATTGGTTGAACATTTAGGTCATTTTCGTCCTCCCTAAGCTTATTTTAATCCAATTAGGGTTTTTAACCAATCTTGTGCATCCAATATGTGATTTTGTGTCCTTTTGTGTCATTGGTTGAACATTTAGGTCATTTTCGTCCTCCCTAGGCTAATTCTAATCCAATTAGGGTTTTTAACCAATCTTGTGCATCCAATATGTGATTTTGTGTCATTTTGTGTCATTGGTTGAACATTTAGGTCATTTTCGTCCTCCCCAGGCCTATTCTAATCCAATTAGGGTTTTTAACCAATCTTGTGCATCCAATATGTTATTTTATGTCATTTTGTGTCATTGGTTGAACATTTAGGTAATTTTCGTCGTCCCTAGGCTTATTCTAATCCAATTAGGGTTTTTAACCTATCTTGTGCATCCAATATGTGGTTTTGTGTCCTTTTGTGTCATTGGTTGAACATTTAGGTCATTTTCGTCCTCCCTATGCTTATTCTAATCCAATTAGGATTTTTAACCAATCTTGGGCATCCAATATGTGATTTTGTGTCATTTTGTGTCATTGGTTGAACATTTAGGTCATTTTCGTCCTCCCTAGGCTAATTATAATCCAATTAGGGTTTTTAACCAATCTTGTGCATCCAATATGTGATTTTGTGTCATTTTGTGTCATTGGTTGAACATTTAGGTCATTTTCGTCCTCCCCAGGCTTATTCTAATCCAATTAGGGTTTTTAACCAATCATGTGAATCCAATATGTGATTTTGTGTCCTTTTGTGTCATTGGTTGAACAATTAGCTCATTTTCGTCCTCTCTAGGCTTATTCTAATCCAATTAGGGTTTTTAACCAATCTTGTGCATCCAATATGTGATTTTGTGTCCTTTTGTGTCATTGGTTGAACATTTAGGTCATTTTCGTCCTCCCTAGGCCTATTCTAATCCAATTAGGGTTTTTAACCAATCTTGTGCATCCAATATGTGATTTTGTGTCATTTTGTGTCATTGGTTGAACATTTAGGTCATTTTCGTCCTCCCCAGGCCTATTCTAATCCAATTAGGGTTTTTAACCAATCTTGTGCATCCAATATGTGATTTTGTGTCTTTTTGTGTCATTGGTTGAACATTTAGGTCATTTTCGTCCTCCCTAGGCTTATTCTAATCCAATTAGGGTTTTTAACCAATCTTGGGCATCCAATATGTGATTTTCTGTCATTGGTTGAACATTTAGGTCATTTTCGTCCTGCCTAGGCTTATTCTAATCCACTTAGGGTTTTTAACCAATCTTGTGCATCCAATATGTGATTTTGTGTCATTTTGTGTCATTGGTTGAACATTTACGTCATTTTCGTCCTCCCTAGGCTTATTCTAATCCAATTAGGGTTTTTAACCAATCTTGTGCATCCAATATGTGATTTTGTGTCATTTTGTGTCATTCGTTGAACATTTAGGTCATTTTCGTCCTCCCTAGGCTTATTCTAATCCAATTAGGGTTTTTAACCAATCTTGTGCATCCAATATGTGATTTTGTGTCCTTTTGTGTCATTGGTTGAACATTTAGGTCATTTTCGTCCTCCCTAGGCTTATTCTAATCCAATTAGGGTTTTTAACCAATCTTGTGCATCCAATATGTGATTTTGTGTCATTGGTTGAACATTTAGGTCATTTTCGTCCTCCCTAGGCTTATTCTAATCCAATTAGGGTTTTTAACCAATCTTGTGCATCCAATATGTGATTTTTTGTCATTGGTTAAATATTTAGGTCATTTTTGTCCTCCCTAGGCTTATTCTAATCCAATTAGGGTTTTTAACCAATCTTGTGCATCCAATATGTGATTTTGTGTCATTTTGTGTCATTTGTTGAACATTTAGGTCATTTTCGTCCTCCGTAGGCTTATTCTAATCCAATTAGGGTTTTTAACCAATCTTGAGCATCCAATATGTGATTTTCTGTCATTTTGTGTCATTTGTTGAACATTTAGGTCATTTTCGTCCTCCCTATGCTTATTCTAATCCAATTAGGGTTTTTAACCAATCTTGTGCATCCAATATGTGATTTTGTGTCATTGGTTGAACATTTAGGTCATTTTCGTCCTCCCTAGGCTTATTCTAATCCAATTAGGGTTTTTAACCAATCTTGTGCATCCAATATGTGATTTTGTGTCATTGGTTGAACATTTAGGTCATTTTCGTCCTCCCTAGGCTTATTCTAATCCAATTAGGGTTTTTAACCAATCTTGTGCATCCAATATGTGATTTTGTCTCATTGCTTGAACATTTAGATCATTTTCGTCCTCCCTAGGCTTATTCTAATCCAATTAGGGTTTTTAACCAATCTTGTGCATCCAATATGTGATTTTGTGCATTTTGTGTCATTGGTTGAACATTTAGGTCATTTTCGTCCTCCCTAGGCTTATTCTAATCCAATTAGGGTTTTTAACCAATCTTGTGCATCCAATATGTGATTTTGTGTCATTGGTTGAACATTTAGGTCATTTTCGTCCTCCCTAGGCTTATTCTAATCCAATTAGGGTTTTTAACCAATCTTGTGCATCCAATATGTGATTTTCTGTCATTGGTTGAACATTTAGGTCATTTTCGTCCTCCCTAGGCATATTCTAATCCAATTAGGGTTTTTAACCAATCTTGTGCATCCAATATGTGATTTTGTGTCATTGGTTGAACATTTAGGTCATTTTCGTCCTCCCTAGGCTTATTCTAATCCAATTAGGGTTTTTAACCAATCTTGTGCATCCAATATGTGATTTTGTGTCATTTTGTGTCATGGGTTGTACATTTAGGTCATTTTCCTCTTCCCTAGGCATATTCTAATCCAATTTGGGTTTTTAACCAATCTTGTGAATCCAATATGTGATTTTGTGTAATTGGTTGAACATTTAGGTCATTTTCGTCCTCCCTAGGCTTATTCTAATCCAATTAGTGTTTTTAACCAATCTTGTGCATCCAATATGTGATTTTGTGTCATGGGTTGAACATTTATGTCATTTTCCTCTTCCCTAGGCATATTCTAATCCAATTAGGGTTTTTAACCAATCTTGTGCATCCAATATGTGATTTTGTGTCATTGGTTGAACATTTAGGTCATTTTCGTCCTCCCTAGGCTTATTCTAATCCAATTAGGGTTTTTAACCAATCTTGTGCATCCAACATGTGATTTTGTGTCCTTGGTTGCACATTTAGGTCATTTTCGTCCTCCCTAGGCGTATTCTAATCCAATTAGGGTTTTTAACCAATCTTGTGCATCCAATATGTGATTTTGTGTCATTTTGTGTCATTGGTTGAACATTTAGGTCATTTTCGTCCTCCACAAGCTTATTCTAATCCAATTAGGGTTTTAACCAATCTTGTGCATCCAATATGTGATTTTGTGTCATTGGTTGAACATTTAGGTCATTTTCGTCCTCCCTAGGCTTATTCTAATCCAATTAGGGTTTTTAACCAATCTTGTGCATCCAATATGTGATTTTGTGTCCTTTTGTGTCATTGGTTGAACATTTAGGTCATTTTCGTCCTCCCTAGGCTTATTCTAATCCAATTAGGGTTTTTAACCGATCATGTGCATCCAATATGTGATTTTCTGTCATTTTGTGTCATTGGTATAACATTTAGGTCATTTTCGTCCTCTCTAGGCCTATTCTAATCCAATTAGGGTTTTTAACCAATCTTGTGCATGCAATATGTGATTTTGTGTCATTTTGTGTCATTGGTTGAACATTTAGGTCATTTTCGTCCTCCCTAGGCTTATTCTAATCCAATTAGGGTTTTTAACCAATCTTGTGCATCCAATATGTGATTTTGTGTCATTTTTTGTTATTGGTTGAACATTTAGGTCATTTTCGTCCTCCCTAGGCTTATTCTAATCCAATTAGGGTTTTTAACCAATCTTGTGCATCCAATATGTGATTTTGTGTCATTGGTTGAACATTTAGGTCATTTTCGTCCTCCATAGGCTTATTCTAATCCAATTAGCGTTTTTAACCAATCTTGTGCATCCAATATGTGATTTTGTGTCATTGGTTGAACATTTAGGTCATTTTCGTCCTCCCTAGGCTTATTCTAATCCAATTAGGGTTTTTAACCAATCTTGTGCATCCAATATGTGATTTTGTGTCATCTTGTGTCATTGGTTGAACATTTAGGTCATTTTCGTCCTTCCTAGGCTTATTCTAATCCAATTAGGGTTTTTAACCAATCTTGTGCATCCAATATGTGATTTTGTGTCATTGGTTGAACATTTAGGTCATTTTCGTCCTCCCTAGGCTTATTCTAATCCAATTAGGGTTTTTAACCAATCTTGTGCATCCAATATGTGATTTTGTGTCATTGGTTGAACATTTAGGTCATTTTCGTCCCCCCTAGGCTTATTCTAATCCAATTAGGGTTTTTAACCAATCTTGTGCATCCAATATGTGATTTTGTGTCATTGGTTGAACATTTAGGTCATTTTCGTCCTCCCTAGGCTTATTCTAATCCAATTAGGGTTTTTAACCAATCTTGTGCATCCAATATGTGATTTTGTGTCATTGGTTGAACATTTAGGTCATTTTCGTCCTCCCTAGGCTTATTCTAATCCAATTAGGGTTTTTAACCAATCTTGTGCATCCAATATGTGATTTTGTGTCATCGGTTGAATATTTAGGTCATTTTTGTCCTCCCTAGGCTTATTCTAATCCAATTAGGGTTTTTAACCAATCTTGTGCATCCAATATGTGATTTTGTGTCATTGGTTGAACATTTAGGTCATTTTCGTCCTCCCTAGGCTTATTCTAATCCAATTAGGGTTTTTAACCAATCTTGTGCATCCAATATGTGATTTTGTGTCATTGGTTGAACATTTAGGTCATTTTCGTCCTCCCTAGGCTTATTCTAATCCAATTAGGGTTTTTAACCAATCTTGTGCATCCAATATGTGATTTTTTGTCATTGGTTGAATATTTAGGTCATTTTTGTTCTCCCTAGGCTTATTCTATTCCAATTAGGGTTTTTATCCAATCTTGTGCATCCAATATGTGATTTTGTGTCATTTTGTGTCATTTGTTGAACATTTAGGTCATTTTCGTCCTCCGTAGGCTTATTCTAATCCAATTAGGGTTTTTAACCAATCTTGTGCATCCAATATGTGATTTTCTGTCATTTTGTGTCATTGGTTGAACATTTAGGTTATTTTCGTCCTCCCAAGGATTATTATAATCCAATTAGGGTTTTTAACCAATCTTGTGCATCCAATATGTGATTTTGTGTCATTGGTTGAACATTTAGGTCATTTTCGTCCTCCCTAGGCTTATTCTAATCCAATTAGGGTTTTTAACCAATCTTGTGCATCCAATATGTGATTTTGTATCATTTTGTGTCATCGGTTGAACATTTAGGTCATTTTCGTCCTCCCTAGGCTTATTCTAATCCAATTAGGGTTTTTAACCAATCTTGTGCATCCAATATGTGATTTTGTGTCATTTTGTGTCATTGGTTGAACATTTAAGTCATTTTCGTCCTCCTTAGGCTTATTCTAATCCAATTAGGGTTTTTAACCAATCTTGTGCATCCAAAATGTGATTTTGTGTCATTTTGTGTCATTGGTTGAACATTTAGGTCATTTTCTTCCTCCCTAGGCTTATTCTAAGCGAATTAGGGTTTTTAACCAATCTTTTGCATCCAATATGTGATTTTGTGTCATTTTGTGTCATTGGTTGAACATTTAGGTCATTTTCGTCCTCCCTAGGCTTATTCTAATCCAATTAGGGTTTTTAACCAATCTTGTGCATCCAATATGTGATTTTGTGTCATTTTGTGTCATTGGTTAAACATTTAGGTCATTTTCGTCCTCCCTAGGCTTATTCTAATCCAATTAGGGTTTTTAACCAATCTTGTGCATCCAATATGTGATTTCGTGTCATTTTGTGTCATTGGTTGAACATTTAGGTCATTTTCGTCCTGCATAGGCTTATTCTAATCCAATTAAGGTTTTTAACCAATCTTGTGCATCCAATATGTGATTTTGTGTCATTGGTTGAACATTTAGGTCATTTTCGTCCTCCCTAGGCTTATTCTAATCCAATTAGGGTTTTTAACCAATCTTGTGCATCCAATATGTGATTTCGTGTCATCTTGTGTCATTGGTTGAACATTAAAGTCATTTTCGTCCTCCCTAGGCTTATCCTAAGCAATTAGGGTTTTTAACCAATCTTGTGCATCCAATATGTGATTTTTTGTCATTGGTTGAACATTTAGGTCATTTTCGTCCTCCCTAGGCTTATTCTAATCCAATTAGGGTTTTTAACCAATCTTGTGCATCCAATATGTGATTTTGTGTCCTTTTGTGTCATTGGTTGAACATTTAGGTCATTTTCGTCCTCCCTAGGCTTATTCTAATCCAATTAAGGTTTTTAACCAATCTTGTGCGTCCAATATGTGATTTTGTGTCATTTTGTGTCATTGGTGGAACATTTAGGTCATTTTAGTCCTCCCTAGGCTTATTCTAATCCAATTAAGGTTTTTAACCAATCTTATGCATCCAATATGTGATTTTGTGTCATTTTGTGTCATTGGTTGAACATTTAGGTCATTTTCGTCCTCCCTAGGCTTATTCTAATCCAATTAGGGTTTTTAACCAATCTTGTGCATCCAATATGTGATTTTGTGTCATTTTGTGTCATTGGTTGAACATTTGGGTCATTTTTGTCCTCCCTAGGCTTATTCTAATCCAATTAGGGTTTTTAACCAATCTTGTGCATCCAATATGTGATTTTGTGTCATTGGTTTATCATTTAGGTCATTTTCGTCCTCCATAGCCCTATTTTAATCCAATTAGGATTTTTAACCGATCTTGTCTATCCAATATGTGATTTTGTGTCATTATGTGTCATTGGTTGAACATTTAGGTCATTTTCGTCCTCCCTAGGCTTATTCTAATCCAATTAGGGTTTTTAACCAATCTTGTGCATCCAATATGTGATTTTGTGTCATTTTGGGTCATTGGTTGAACATTTAGGTCATTTTCGTCCTCCCTAGGCTTATTCTAATCCAATTAGGGTTTTTAACCAATCTTGTGCATCCAATATGTGATTTTGTGTCCTTTTGTGTCATTGGTT
Source organism: Cicer yamashitae (assembly GCA_037974755.1). Taxonomy (NCBI): domain Eukaryota; kingdom Viridiplantae; phylum Streptophyta; class Magnoliopsida; order Fabales; family Fabaceae; genus Cicer; species Cicer yamashitae. The sequence continues at coordinate 2,208 of JBBPBQ010000411.1, read as the reverse complement.
GAACATTTAGGTCATTTTCGTCCTCCCTAAGCCTATTCTAATCCAATTAGGTTTTTAACCAATCTTGTGCATCCAATATGTTATTTTGTGTCATTTTGTGTCATTGGTTGAACATTTACGTCATTTTCGTCCTCCCTAGGCTTATTCTGATCCAATTAGGGTTTTTAACCAATCTTGTGCATCCAATATGTGATTTTGTGTCATTTTGTGTCATTGGTTGAACATTTAGGTCATTTTCGTCCTCCCTAGGCTTATTCTCATCCAATTAGGGTTTTTAACCAATCTTGTGCATCCAATATGTGATTTTGTGTCATTTTGTGTCATTGGTTGAACATTTAGATCATTTTCGACCTCCCTAGGCTTATTCTAATCCAATTAAGGTTTTTAACCAATCTTGTGCATCCAATATGTGATTTTGTGTCCTTTTGTGTCATTGGTTGAACATTTAGGTCATTGTCGTCCTCCCTAAGCCTATTCTAATCCAATTAGGTTTTTAACCAATCTTGTGCATCCAATATGTTATTTTGTGTCATTTTGTGTCATTGGTTGAACATTTACGTCATTTTCGTCCTCCCTAGGCTTATTCTGATCCAATTAGGGTTTTTAACCAATCTTGTGCATCCGATATGTGATTTTGTGTCATTTTGTGTCATTGGTTGAACATTTAGGTCATTTTCGTCCTCCCTAGGCTTATTCGCATCCAATTAGCGTTTTTAACCAATCTTGTGCATCCAATATGTGATTTTGTGTCATTTTGTGTCATTGGTTGAACATTTAGATCATTTTCGTCCTCCCTAGGCTTATTCTAATCCAATTAGGGTTTTTAACCAATCTTGAGCATCCAATATGTGATTTTGTGTCCTTTTGTGTCATTGGTTGAACATTTAGGTCATTTTCGTCCTCCCTAAGCCTATTCTAATCCAATTAGGTTTTTAACCAATCTTGTGCATCCAATATGTTATTTTGTGTCATTTTGTGTCATTGGTTGAACATTTAGGTCATTTTCGTCCTCCCTAGGCTTATTCTCATCCAATTAGGGTTTTTAACCAATCTTATGCATCCAATATGTGATTTTGTGTCATTTTGTGTCATTGGTTGAGCATTTAGATCATTTTCGTTCTCCCTAGGCTTATTCTAATCCAATTAGGGTTTTTAACCAATCTTGTGCATCCAATATGTGATTTTGTGTCCTTTTGTGTCATTGGTTGAACATTTAGGTCATTTTCGTCCTCCCTAGGCCTATTCTAATCCAATTAGGGTTTTTAACCAATCTTGTGCATCCAATATGTGATTTTGTGTCATTTTGTGTCATTGGTTGAACATTTAGATCATTTTCGTCCTCCCTAGGCTTATTCTAATCCAATTAGGGTTTTTAACCTATCTTGTGCGTCCAATATGTGATTTTGTGTCCTTTTGTGTCATTGGTTGAACATTTAGGTCATTTTCGTACTCCCTAGGCTTATTCTAATACAATTAGGGTTTTTAACCAATTTCTTGCATCCAATATGTGATTTTGTGTCCTTTTGTGTCATTGGTTGAAAATTTAGGTCATTTTCGTCCTCCCTAAACCAATTCTAATCCAATTAGGGTTTTTAACCAATCTTGTGCATCCAATATGTGATTTTGTGTCATTGGTTGAACATTTAGATCATTTTCGTCCTCCCTAGGCTTATTCTAATCCAATTAGGGTTTTTAACCAATCTTGTGCATCCAATATGTGATTTTGTGTCCTTTTGTGTCATTGGTTGAACATTTAGGTCATTTTCGTCCTCCCTAAGCCTATTCTAATCCAATTAGGTTTTTAACCAATCTTGTGCATCCAATATGTTATTTTGTGTCATTTTGTGTCATTGGTTGAACATTTCGGTAATTTTCGTCCTCCCTAGGCTTATTCTAATCCAATTAGGGTTTTTAACCAATCTTGTGCATCCAATATGTGATTTTGTGTCATTTTGTGTCATTGGTTGAGCATTTAGGTCATTTTCGTCCTCCCTAGGCTTATTCTAATCCAATTAGGGTTTTTAACCAATCTTGTGCATCTAATATGTGATTTTGTGTCATTGGTTGAACATTTAGATCATTTTCGTCCTCCCTAGGCTTATTCTAATCCAATTAGGGTTTTTAACCAATCTTGTGCATCCAATATGTGATTTTGTGTCCTTTTGTGTCATTGGTTGAACATTTAGGTCATTTTCGTCCTCCCTAAGC
>JBBPBQ010000408.1:0-11128 GCA_037974755.1 Cicer yamashitae | reverse complement strand
ATTCTTATCCAATTATGGTTTTTAACCAATCTTGTGCATCCAATAGGTAATTTTGTATCATTGGTTGAACATTTACGTTATTTTCGTCCTCCCTTCGCTTATTCTAATCCAATTAGGGTTTTTAACCAATCTTGTGCATCCAAAAAGTGAGTTTGTGTCATTGGTTGAACACTAAGGTAATTTTCGTCATCCTTAGGATTATTCTAATCCAATTAGGGTTTTTACCCAATCTTGTGCATCCAATAGGTAATTTTTTGTCATTGGTTGAACATTTAGGTCATTTTCATCCTCCCTTGGCTTATTCTAATTCAATTAGGGTTTTTAACCAATCTTGTGCATCCAAAAAGTGCGTTTGTGTCATTGGTTGAACAATTATGTCATTTTCGTCGTCCCTAGGCTTATTCTAATCCAATTAGGGGTTTTAACCACTCTTGTGCATCCAATATGTGATTTTGTGTCATTAGTTGAACATTTAGGTAATTTTCGCCATCCTTCGACTTATTCTAATCCAATTAGGGTTTTCAACCAATCTTGTGCATCCAATAAGTGATTTTGTGTCATTGGTTGAACATTTAGGTCATTTTCGTCGTTCTTAGGATTATTCTAATCCAATTAGGGTTTTTAACCGATCTTGTGCATCCAATAGGTAATTTTGTGTCATTGGTTGAACATTTACGTCACTTTCCTCCTCCCTAGGCGTATTCTAATCCAATTAGGGTTTTTAACCAATCTTGTGCATCCAATAAGTGATTTTTTGTCATTGGTTGAACATTTAGGTCATTTTCGTCCTACTTCGGATTATTCTAATCCAATTAGGGTTTTTAACCAATCTTGTACATCCAATAGGTAATTTTGTGTCATTGGTTGAACATTTAGGTCATTTTCGTCCTCCCTTGGCTTATTCTAATCCAATTAGGGTTTTTAACCAATCTTGTGCATCCAATATATGATTTTGTGTCATTGGTTGAACATTTCGGTAATTTTCGTCATCCTTCGACTTATTCTAATCAATTAGAGTTTTTAGCCAATCTTGTGCATCCAATAAGTAATTTTGTGTCATTGGTTGAACATTTAGGTCATTTTCGTCCTCCTTAGGCTTATTCTAATCCAATTAGGGGTTTAAACAAATCTTGTGCATCCAAATAGTGATTTTGTGTGATTGGTTGAATATTTAGGTCATTTTCATGCTCGTTAGGCTTATTCTAATCCAATTAGGGTTTTTAACCAATCTTGTTCATCCAATAAGTGATTTTGTGTCATTGGTTGAACATTTAGGTCATTTTGATCATCCTTCGACTTATTCTAATCCAATTAGGGTTTTTAACCAATCTTGTCCATCCAATAAGTGATTTTGTGTCATTGGTTGAACATTTAGGTCATTTTCGTCCTCCTTAGCCTTATTCTAATCCAATTAGGGGTTTTAAGAAATCTTGTGCATCCAATAAGTGATTTTGTGTCATTGGTTGAACATTTAGGTCATTTTCGTCCTCCCTTGGCTTATTCTAATGCAATTAGGGTTTTTATCCAATCTTGTGCATCCAATAAGTGATTTTGTGTCATTGGTTGAACATATAGGTCATTTTTCGTCCTCCTTAGGCTCATTCTTATCCAATTATGGTTTTTAACCAATCTTGTGCATCCAATAGGTAATTTTGTATCATTGGTTGAACATTTACGTTATTTTCGTCCTCCCTTCGCTTATTCTAATCCAATTAGGGTTTTTAACCAATCTTGTGCATCCAAAAAGTGAGTTTGTGTCATTGGTTGAACACTAAGGTAATTTTCGTCATCCTTAGGATTATTCTAATCCAATTAGGGTTTTTAACCAATCTTGTGCATCCAAAAAGTGAGTTTGTGTCATTGGTTGAACACTAAGGTAATTTTCGTCATCCTTAGGATTATTCTAATCCAATTAGGGTTTTTACCCAATCTTGTGCATCCAATAGGTAATTTTTTGTCATTGGTTGAACATTTAGGTCATTTTCATCCTCCCTTGGCTTATTCTAATTCAATTAGGGTTTTTAACCAATCTTGTGCATCCAAAAAGTGCGTTTGTGTCATTGGTTGAACAATTATGTCATTTTCGTCGTCCCTAGGCTTATTCTAATCCAATTAGGGGTTTTAACCACTCTTGTGCATCCAATATGTGATTTTGTGTCATTAGTTGAACATTTAGGTAATTTTCGCCATCCTTCGACTTATTCTAATCCAATTAGGGTTTTCAACCAATCTTGTGCATCCAATAAGTGATTTTGTGTCATTGGTTGAACATTTAGGTCATTTTCGTCGTTCTTAGGATTATTCTAATCCAATTAGGGTTTTTAACCGATCTTGTGCATCCAATAGGTAATTTTGTGTCATTGGTTGAACATTTACGTCACTTTCCTCCTCCCTAGGCGTATTCTAATCCAATTAGGGTTTTTAACCAATCTTGTGCATCCAATAAGTGATTTTTTGTCATTGGTTGAACATTTAGGTCATTTTCGTCCTACTTCGGATTATTCTAATCCAATTAGGGTTTTTAACCAATCTTGTACATCCAATAGGTAATTTTGTGTCATTGGTTGAACATTTAGGTCATTTTCGTCCTCCCTTGGCTTATTCTAATCCAATTAGGGTTTTTAACCAATCTTGTGCATCCAATATGTGATTTTGTGTCATTGGTTGAACATTTCGGTAATTTTCGTCATCCTTCGACTTATTCTAATCCAATTAGAGTTTTTAGCCAATCTTGTGCATCCAATAAGTAATTTTGTGTCATTGGTTGAACATTTAGGTCATTTTCGTCCTCCTTAGGCTTATTCTAATCCAATTAGGGGTTTTAACAAATCTTGTGCATCCAAATAGTGATTTTGTGTGATTGGTTGAATATTTAGGTCATTTTCATGCTCGTTAGGCTTATTCTAATCCAATTAGGGTTTTTAACCAATCTTGTTCATCCAATAAGTGATTTTGTGTCATTGGTTGAACATTTAGGTCATTTTCATCATCCTTCGACTTATTCTAATCCAATTAGGGTTTTTAACCAATCTTGTCCATCCAATAAGTGATTTTGTGTCATTGGTTGAACATTTAGGTCATTTTCGTCCTCCTTAGCCTTATTCTAATCCAATTAGGGGTTTTAAGAAATCTTGTGCATCCAATAAGTGATTTTGTGTCATTGGTTGAACATTTAGGTCATTTTCGTCCTCCCTTGGCTTATTCTAATGCAATTAGGGTTTTTATCCAATCTTGTGCATCCAATAAGTGATTTTGTGTCATTGGTTGAACATATAGGTCATTTTTCGTCCTCCTTAGGCTCATTCTTATCCAATTATGGTTTTTAACCAATCTTGTGCATCCAATAGGTAATTTTGTATCATTGGTTGAACATTTACGTTATTTTCGTCCTCCCTTCGCTTATTCTAATCCAATTAGGGTTTTTAACCAATCTTGTGCATCCAAAAAGTGTGTTTGTGTCATTGGTTGAACACTAAGATAATTTTCGTCATCCTTAGGATTATTCTAATCCAATTAGGGTTTTTACCCAATCTTGTGCATCCAATAGGTAATTTTGTGCCATTGGTTGAACATTTAGGTCATTTTCATCCTCCCTTGGCTTATTCTAATTCAATTAGGGTTTTTAACCAATCTTGTGCATCCAAAAAGTGCGTTTGTGTCATTGGTTGAACAATTATGTCATTTTCGTCGTCCCTAGGCTTATTCTAATCCAATTAGGGGTTTTAACCACTCTTGTGCATCCAATATGTGATTTTGTGTCATTAGTTGAACATTTAGGTAATTTTCGCCATCCTTTGACTTATTCTAATCCAATTAGGGTTTTTAACCAATCTTGTGCATCCAATAAGTAATTTTGTGTCATTGGTTGAACATTTAGGTCATTTTCGTCCTCCCTTGGCTTATTCTAATGCAATTAGGGTTTTTGTGCAATCTTGTGCATCCAATAAGTGAGTTTGTGTCATTGGTTGAACATATAGGTCATTTTTCGTCCTCCCTAGGCTTATTCTAATCTAATTATTGTTTTTAACCAATCTTGTGCATCCAATAGGTAATTTTGTATCATTGGTTGAACATTTAGGTTATTTTCGTCCCCCCTTCGCTTATTCTAATCCAATTAGGGTTTTTAACCAATGTTGTGCATCCAAAAAGTGAGTTTGTGTCATTGGTTGAACATTTAGGTCATTTTCGTCCTCCTTAGGATTATTCTAATCCAATTAGGGTTTTTATCCGATCTTGTGCATCCAATAGGTAATTTTGTGTCATTGGTTGAACATTTACGTCACTTTCCTCCTCCCTAGGCGTATTCTAATCCAATTAGGGTTTTTAACCAATCTTGTACATCCAATAGGTAATTTTGTGTCATTAGTTGAACATTTAGGTCATTTTCGTCCTCCCTTGGCTTATTCTAATCCAATTAGGGTTTTTAACCAATCTTGTGCATCCAATATGTGATTTTGTGTCATTGGTTGAACATTTAGGTAATTTTAGCCATCCTTCGACTTATTCTAATCCAATTAGGGTTTTTAACCAATCTTGTGCATCCAATAAGTAATTTTGTGTCATTGGTTGAACATTTAGGTCATTTTCGTCCTCCTTAGGCTTATTCTATTCCAATTAATGGTTTTAACCAATCTTGTGCATCCAATAAGTGATTTTGTGTCATTGGTTGAACATTTAGGTCATTTTTGTCCCCCCTTGGCTTATTCTAATCCAATTAGGGTTTTTAACCAATCTTGTGCATCCAAAAAGTGCGTTTGTATCATTGGTTGAACATTTATGTCATTTTTCTTCCTCCCTAGGCTTATTCAAATCCAATTAGGGTTTTTAACCAATCTTGTGCATCCAATAGGTAATTTTGTATCATTGGTTGAACATTTAGGTTATTTTCGTCCTCCCTTCGCTTATTCAAATCCAATTAGGGTTTTTAACCAATCTTGTGCATCCAATATGTGATTATGTGTCATACGTTGAACATTTAGTTAATTCTCGCCATCCTTCGAATTATTCTAATCCAATTAGGGTTTTTAACCAATCTTGTGCATCCAATATGTGATTTTGTTTCAATGGTCGAACATTTAGGTCATTTTCGTCCTCCATAGGCTTATTCTAATCCAATTAGGGGTTTTAACCAATCTTGTGCATCCAATAAGTGATTATGTGTCATTGGTTGAACATTTAGGTCATTTTCGTCCCCCCTTGGCTTATTCTAATCCAATTAGGGTTTTTAACCAATCTTGTGCATCCAATATGTGATTTTGTGTCATTGGTTGAACATTTAGGTAATTTTCGCCATCCTTCGACTTATTCTAATCCAATTAGGGTTTTTAACCAATCTTGTGCATCCAATAAGTAATTTTGTGTCATTGGTTGAACATTTAGGTCATTTTCGTCCTCCCTTGGCTTATTCTAATGCAATTAGGGTTTTTATCCAATCTTGTGCATCCAATAAGTGATTTTGTGTCATTGGTTGAACACTAAGGTAATTTTCGTCATCCTTAGGATTATTCTAATCCAATTAGGGTTTTTACCCAATCTTGTGCATCCAATAGGTAATTTTTTGTCATTGGTTGAACATTTAGGTCATTTTCATCCTCCCTTGGCTTATTCTAATTCAATTAGGGTTTTTAACCAATCTTGTGCATCCAATAAGTGATTTTGTGTCATTGGTTGAACAATTATGTCATTTTCGTCGTCCCTAGGCTTATTCTAATCCAATTAGGGGTTTTAACCACTCTTGTGCATCCAATATGTGATTTTGTGTCATTGGTTGAACATTTAGGTCATTTTCGTCCTTCTTAGGATTATTCTAATACAATTAGGGTTTTTAACCGATCTTGTGCATCCAATAGGTAATTTTGTGTCATTGGTTGAACATTTACGTCACTTTCCTCCTCCCTAGGCGTATTCTAATCCAATTAGGGTTTTTAACCAATCTTGTGCATCCAATAAGTGATTTTTTGTCATTGGTTGAACATTTAGGTCATTTTCTTCCTACTTAGGATTATTCTAATCCAATTAGGGTTTTTAACCAATCTTGTACATCCAATAGGTAATTTTGTGTCATTAGTTGAACATTTAGGTCATTTTCGTCCTCCCTTGGCTTATTCTAATCCAATTAGGGTTTTTAACCAATCTTGTGCATCCAATATGTTATTTTGTGTCATTAGTTGAACATTTAGGTAATTTTAGCCATCCTTCGACTTATTCTAATCCAATTAGGGTTTTTAACCAATCTTGTGCATCCAATAAGTAATTTTGTGTCATTGGTTGAAATTTAGGTCATTTTCGTCCTCCTTAGGCTTATTCTAATCCAATTAGGGTTTTTAACCAATCTTGTTCATCGAATAAGTGATTTTGTGTCATTGGTTGAACATTTATGTCAATTTTCGTCCTCCCTAGGCTTATTCTAATACAATTAGGGTTTTTAATCAATCTTGTGCATCCAATAGGTAATTTTGTATCATTGGTTAAACATTTAGGTCATTTTCGTCCTCCCTTGGCTTATTCTAATGCAATTAGGGTTTTTATCCAATCTTGTGCAACCAATAAGTGATTTTGTGTCATTGGTTGAACATATAGGTCATTTTTCGTCCTCCTTAGGCTTATTCTAATCCAATTATGGTTTTTAACCAATCTTGTGCATCAAATAGGTAATTTTGTATCATCGGTTGAACATTTAGGTTATTTTTGTCCTCCCTTGGCGTATTCTAATCCAATTAGGGTTTTTAACCAATCTTGTGCATCCAATAAGTGAATTTGTGTCATTGGTTGAACATTTAGGTCATTTTCGTCCTACTTAGGATTATTCTAATCCAATTAGGATTTTTAACCAATCTTGTGCATCCAATAGGTACTTTTGTGTCATTGGTTGAACATTTAGGTCATTTTCGTCCTCCCTTGGCTTATTCTAATCCAATTAGGGTTTATCACCAATCTTGTACATCCAATATGTGATTTTGTGTGATTGGTTGAACATTTAGGTAATTTTCGTCATCCTTCGACTTATTCTAATCCAATTAGGGTTTTTAACCATTCTTGTGCATCCAATAAGTAATTTTGTGTCATTGGTTGAACATTTAGGTCATTTTCGTCCTCCTTAGGCTTATTCTAATCCAATAAGGGGGTTTAACAAATCTTGTGCATCCAATTAGTGATTTTGTGTGATTGGTTGAATATTTAGGTGATTTTCATCCTCCCTTGGCTTATTCTAATCCAATTAGGGTTTTTAACCAATCTTGTGCATCCAAAAAGTGCGTTTGTGTCATTGGTTGAACATTTATGTCATTTTCGTCGTCCCTAGGCTTATTCTAATCCAATTAGGGTTTTTAACCAATCCTGTGCATCCAATATGTGATTTTCTGTCATTGGTTTAACATTTAGGTCATTTTCGTCCTCCTTAGGCTTATTCTAATCCAATTAGGGGTTTTAATAAATTTTGTGCATCCAAATAGTGATTTTGTGTGATTGGTTGAATATTTAGGTCATTTTCATGCTCGTTGGGCTTATTCTAATCCAATTAGGGTTTTTAACCAATCTTGTTCATCCAAGAAGTGATTTTGTGTCATTGGTTGAACATTTAGGTCATTTTCATCATCCTTCGACTTATTCTAATCCAATTAGGGTTTTTAACCAATCTTGTCCATCCAATAAGTGATTTTGTGTCATTGGTTGAACATTTAGGTCATTTTCGTCCTCCTTAGCCTTATTCTAATCCAATTAGGGGTTTTAAGAAATCTTGTGCATCCAATAAGTGATTTTGTGTCATTGGTTGAACATTTAGGTCATTTTCGTCATCCCTTGGCTTATTCTAATGCAATTAGGGTTTTTATCCAATCTTGTGCATCCAATAAGTGATTTTGTGTCATTGGTTGAACATATAGGTCATTTTTCGTCCTCCCTAGGCTTATTCTAATCTAATTATTGTTTTTAACCAATCTTGTGCATCCAATAGGTAATTTTGTATCATTGGTTGAACATTTAGGTTATTTTCGTCCCCCCTTCGCTTATTATAATCCAATTAGGGTTTTTAACCAATGTTGTGCATCCAAAAAGTGAGTTTGTGTCATTGGTTGAACATTTAGGTCATTTTCGTCATCCTTAGGATTATTCTAATCCAATTAGGGTTTTTACCCAATCTTGTGCATCCAACATGTAATTTTGTGTCATTGGTTGAACATTTAGGTCATTTTCATCCTCCCTTTGCTTATTCTAATCCAATTAGGGTTTTTAACCAATCTTGTGCATCCAAAAAGTGCGTTTGTGTCATTGGTTGAACACTTATTTCATTTTCGTCGTCCCTAGGCTTATTCTAATCCAATTAGGGTTTTTAACCACTCTTGTGCATCCAATATGTGATTTTGTGTCATTGGTTGAACATTTAGGTAATTTTCGCCATCCTTCGACTTATTCTAATCCAATTAGGGTTTCTAACCAATCATGTGCATCCAATAAGTAATTTTGTGTCATTGGTTGAACATTTAGGTAATTATCGTCCTCCTTAGGCTTATTCTAATCCAATTAGAGGTTTTAACCAATCTTGTGCATCCAATAAGTGATTTTGTGTCATTGGTTGAACATTTAGGTCATTTTCGTCCTCCCTTGGCTTATTCTAATGCAATTAGGGTTTTTATCCAATCTTGTGCATCCAATAAGTGATTTTGTGTCATTGGTTGAACATATAGGTAATTTTTCGTCCTCCCTAGGCTTATTCTAATCCAATTATGGTTTTTAACCAATCTTGTGCAACCAATAGGTAATTTTGTATCATTGGTTGAACATTTAGGTTATTTTCGTCCTCCCTTCGCTTATTCTAATCCAATTAGGGTTTTTAACCAATCTTGTGCATCCAAAAAGTGAGTTTGTGTTGTTGGTTGAACATTTAGGTCATTTTCGTCCTCCCTTGGCTTACTCTAATCCAATTAGGGGTTTTAACAAATCTTGTGCATCCAAATAGTGATTTTGTGTGATTGGTTGAATATTTAGGTCATTTTCATGCTCGTTAGGCTTATTCTAATCCAATTAGGGTTTTTAACCAATCTTGTTCATCCAAAAAGTGAGTTTGTGTTGTTGGTTGAACATTTAGGTCATTTTCATCATCCTTCGACTTATTCTAATCCAATTAGGGTTTTTACCCAATCTTGTGCATCCAATAGGTAATTTTGTGTCATTGGTTGATTATTTAGGTCATTTTCATACTCCCTTGGCTTATTCTAATCCAATTAGGGTTTTTAACCAATCTTGTGCATCCAAAAAATGCGTTTGTGTCATTGGTTGAACACTTATTTCATTTTCGTCGTCCCTAGGCTTATTCTAATCCAATTAGGGTTTTTAACCACTCTTGTGCATCCAATATGTGATTTTGTGTCATTGGTTGAACATTTAGGTAATTTTCGCCATCCTTCGACTTATTCTAATCCAATTAGGGTTTTTAACCAATCTTGTGCATCCAATAAGTAATTTTGTGTCATTGGTTGAACATTTAGGTCATTTTCGTCCTCCCTTGGCTTATTCTAATGCAATTAGGGTTTTTATCCAATCTTGTGCATCCAATAAGTGATTTTGTGTCATTGGTTGAACACTAAGGTAATTTTCGTCATCCTTAGGATTATTCTAATCCAATTAGGGTTTTTACCCAATCTTGTGCATCCAATAGGTAATTTTGTAACATTGGTTGAACATTTACGTTATTTTCGTCCTCCCTTCGCTTATTCTAATCCAATTAGGGTTTTTAACCAATCTTGTGCATCCAAAAAGTGAGTTTGTGTCATTGGTTGAACACTAAGGTAATTTTCGTCATCCTTAGGATTATTCTAATCCAATTAGGGTTTTTACCCAATCTTGTGCATCCAATAGGTAATTTTTTGTCATTGGTTGAACATTTAGGTCATTTTCATCCTCCCTTGGCTTATTCTAATCCAATTAGGGTTTTTAACCAATCTTGTGCATCCAAAAAATGCGTTTGTGTCATTGGTTGAACACTTATTTCATTTTCGTCGTCCCTAGGCTTATTCTAATCCAATTAGGGTTTTTAACCACTCTTGTGCATCCAATATGTGATTTTGTGTCATTGGTTGAACATTTAGGTAATTTTCGCCATCCTTCGACTTATTCTAATCCAATTAGGGTTTTTAACCAATCTTGTGCATCCAATAAGTAATTTTGTGTCATTGGTTGAACATTTAGGTCATTTTCGTCCTCCCTTGGCTTATTCTAATGCAATTAGGGTTTTTATCCAATCTTGTGCATCCAATAAGTGATTTGTGTCATTGGTTGAACATATAGGTCATTTTTCGTCCTCCTTAGGCTTATTCTTATCCAATTATGGTTTTTAACCAATCTTGTGCATCCAATAGGTAATTTTGTATCATTGGTTGAACATTTACGTTATTTTCGTCCTCCCTTCGCTTATTCTAATCCAATTAGGGTTTTTAACCAATCTTGTGCATCCAAAAAGTGAGTTTGTGTTGTTGGTTGAACATTTAGGTCATTTTCGTCATCCTTAGGATTATTCTAATCCAATTAGGGTTTTTACCCAATCTTGTGCATCCAATAGGTAATTTTGTGTCATTGGTTGATTATTTAGGTCATTTTTATCCTCCCTTGGCTTATTCTAATCCAATTAGGGTTTTTAACCAATCTTGTGCATCCAAAAAATGCGTTTGTGTCATTGGTTGAACACTTATTTGATTTTCGTCGTCCCTAGGCTTATTCTAATCCAATTAGGGTTTTTAACCACTCTTGTGCATCCAATATGTGATTTTGTGTCATTGGTTGAACATTTAGCTAATTTTCGCCATCCTTCGACTTATTCTAATCCAATTAGGGTTTTTACCCAATCTTGTGCATCCAATAAGTAATTTTGTGTCATTGGTTGAACATTTAGGTCATTTTCGTCCTCCCTTGGCTTATTCTAATGCAATTAGGGTTTTTATCCAATCTTGTGCATCCAATAAGTGATTTTGTGTCATTGGTTGAACACTAAGGTAATTTTCGTCATCCTTAGGATTATTCTAATCCAATTAGGGTTTTTACCCAATCTTGTGCATCCAATAGGTAATTTTGTAACATTGGTTGAACATTTACGTTATTTTCGTCCTCCCTTCGCTTATTCTAATCCAATTAGGGTTTT
>JBBPBQ010000407.1:0-11133 GCA_037974755.1 Cicer yamashitae | reverse complement strand
GAGCGGATTTCAATTAGTCGGGAGTGTCTCTTTTTATGTATTTTCTGTAGTGCAACGCATATATTCAATTACGACGTATTATTTAACAGGTGCGATCATACCAGGACTAATGCACCGGATCCCATCAGTACTCCGCATTTAAGTGTGTTTGGGTGAGAGTAGTACTAGGATGGGTGACCTCCTGGGAAGTGCTCGTGTTGCACCTTCTTTTTTGATTTATTTCGGATATTCTGGCCAAGTTTCGAAGCAACACGGGCAAGTTGCAAGAAATCGATTTTAGCGTTTTTCTTTTTATTTGTTCTACGAAATATAAGGTTATTTGTTGTTTGGAAAACAAAATACCAAATACGTGAATCGAGCGGATTTGAATTAGTCGGGAGTGTCTCTTTTTATGTATTTTTTGTAATGCAACGCATATATTCAATTACGACGCATTATTTAATAGGTGCGATCATACCAGCACTAATGCACCGGATCCCATCAGAACTCCGCAGATAAGCGTGCTTGGGCGAGAGTAGTACTAGGATGGGTGACCTCCTTGGAAGTCCTCGTGTTGCACCTTTTATTTTTTATTTATTTCGGATATTCTGGCCAAGTTTCGAAGCAACACGGGCAAGTTGACAAGAAATCGATTTTAGCGTTGTTCTTTTTATTTGTTCTACGAAATATAAGGTTATTTGTTGTTTAGAAAACAAAATACAAAATACGTGAATCGAGCGGATTTGAATTAGTCGGGAGTGTCTCTTTTTATGTATTTTCGGTAATGCAACGCATATATTCAATTACGACGCATTATTTAATAGGTGCGATCATACCAGCACTAATGCACCGGATCCCATCAGAACTCCGCAGATAAGCGTGCTTGGGCGAGAGTAGTACTAGGATGTGTGACCTCCTGGGAAGTCCTCGTGTTGAACCTTTTTTTTTTTATTTCGGATATTCTGGCCAAGTTTCGAAGCAACACGGGCAAGTTGACAAGAAATCGATTTTAGGGTTGTTCTTTTTATTTGTTCTAGGAAATATAAGGTTATTTGTTGTTTGGAAAACAAAATACAAAATACGTGGATCGAGCGGATTTCAATTAGTCGGGAGTTTCTCTTTTTATGTATTTTCTGTAGTGCAACGCATATATTCAATTACGACGCATTATTTAATAGGTGCGATCATACCAGCACTAATGCACCGGATCCCATCAGAACTCCGCAGATAAGCGTGCTTGGGCGAGAGTAGTACTAGGATGGGTGACCTCCTGGGAAGTCCTCGTGTTGCACCTTTTTTTTTTTATTTCGGATATTCTGGCCAAGTTTCGAAGCAACACGGGCAAGTTGACAAGAAATCGATTTTAGGGTTGTTCTTTTTATTTGTTCTAGGAAATATAAGGTTATTTGTTGTTTGGAAAACAAAATACAAAATACGTGGATCGAACGGATTTCAATTAGTCGGGAGTGTCTCTTTTTATGTATTTTCTGTAGTGCAACGCATATATTCAATTACGACGCATTATTTAATAGGTGCGATCATACCAGCAGTAATGCACTGGATCCCATTAGAACTCCGCAGTCAAGCGTGCTTGGGCGAGAGTAGTACTAGGATGGGTGACCTCCTGGGAAGTCCTCGTGTTGCACATGTTTTTTTGATTTATTTCGGATATTCTGGCCAAGTTTCGAAGCAACACGGGCAAGTTGCAAGAAATCGATTTAAGCGTTGTTCTTTTTATTTGTTCTAGGAAATATAAGGTTATTTGTTGTTTAGAAAACAAAAAATACAAAATACGTGGATCGAGCGGATTTCAATTAGTCGGGAGTGTCTCTTTTTATGTATTTTCTGTAGTGCAACGCATATATTCAATTACGACGCATTATTTAACAGGTGCGATCATTCCAGCACTAATGCACTGGATCCCATCAGAACTCCGCAGTCAAGCTTGCTTGGGCGAGAGTAGTACTAGGATGGGTGACCTCCTGGGAAGTCCTCGTGTTGCACCTGTTTTTTTAATTTATTTAGGATATTCTGGCCAAGTTTCGAAGCAACACGGGCAAGTTGACAAGAAATCGATTTTAGCGTTGTTCTTTTTATTTGTTCTACGAAATATAAGGTTATTTGTTGTTTAGAAAACAAAATACAAAATACGTGGATCGAGCGGATTTCAATTAGTCGGGAGTGTCTCTTTTTATGTATTTTCTGTAGTGCAACGCATATATTCAATTACGATGCATTATTTAATAGATGCGTTCATACCAGCACTAATGCACTGGATCCCATCAGAACTCCGCAGTTAAGCAAGCTTGGGCGAGAGCAGTACTAGGATGGGTGACCTCTTGGGAAGTCCTTGTGTTGTACCCTTTTTTTTTATTTATTTCGGATATTCTGGCCAAGTTTCGAAGCAACACGGGCAAGTTGACAAGAAATCGATTTTAGCGTTGTTCTTTTTATTTGTTCTAGGAAATATAAGGTTATTTGTTGTTTAGAAAACAAAATACAAAATACGTGGATCGAGCGGATTTCAATTAGTCGGGAGTGTCTCTTTTTATGTATTTTCTGTAGTGCAACGCATATAATCAATTACGACGCATTATTTAACAGGTGCGATCATACCAGCACTAATGCACCGGATCCCATCAGAACTCCGCAGTAAA
Organism: Cicer yamashitae; assembly: GCA_037974755.1. Lineage (NCBI taxonomy): Eukaryota > Viridiplantae > Streptophyta > Magnoliopsida > Fabales > Fabaceae > Cicer > Cicer yamashitae. The sequence goes on along the minus strand of JBBPBQ010000407.1, from coordinate 8,497 downwards.
GCACGCTTGGGCGAGAGTGGTACTAGGATGGGTGACCTCCTGGGAAGTTCCCGTGTTGCACCTTTTTTTTTTATTTATTTCGGATATTCTGGCCAAGTTTGGAAGCAACACAGGCAAGTTGACAAGAAATCGATTTTAGCGTTTTTATTTTTATTTGTTCTAGGAAATATAAGGTTATTTGTTGTTTAGAAAACAAAATACAAAATACGTGGATCGAGCGGATTTCAATTAGTCGGGAGTGTCTCTTTTTATGTATTTTCTGTAGTGCAACGCATATATTCAATTACGACGGATTATTTAACAGGTGCGATCATACCAGCACTAATGCACCGGATCCCATCAGAACTCCGCTGTTAAGCGTGCTTGGGCGAGAGTAGTGCTAGGATGGGTGACCTCTTGGGAAGTCCTTGTGTTGCACCTTTTTTTTTATTTATTTCGGATATTCTGGCCAAGTTTCGAAGCAACACGGGCAAGTTGACAAGAAATCGATTTTAGCGTTGTTCTTTTTATTTGTTCTAGGAAATATAAGGTTATTTGTTGTTTAGAAAACAAAATACAAAATACGTGGATCGAGCGGATTTCAATTAGTCGGGAGTGTCTCTTTTTATGTATTTTCTGTAGTGCAACGTATATATTCAATTACGACGCATTATTTAACAGCTGCGATCATACCAGCACTAATGCACTGGATCCCATCAGAACTCTGCAGTTAAGCGTGCTTGGGCGAGAGCAGTACTAGGATGGGTGACCTCTTGGGATGTCCTCGTGTTGCACCCTTTTTTTTTATTTATTTCGGATATTCTGGCCAAGTTTCGAAGCAACACGGGCAAGTTGACAAGAAATCGATTTTAGCGTTGTTCTTTTTATTTGTTCTTGGAAATATAAGGTTATTTGTTGTTTAGAAAACAAAATCAAAATACGTGGATCGAGCGGATTTCAATTAGTCGGGAGTGTCTCTTTTTATGTATTTTCTGTAGTGCAACGCATATATTCAATTACGACGGATTATTTAACAGGTGCGATCATACCAGCACTAATGCACCGGATCCCATCAGAACTCCGCAGTCAAGCGTGCTTGGGCGAGAGTAGTACTAGGATGGGTGACCTCTTGGGAAGTCCTCGTGTTGCACCTTTTTTTTTATTTATTTCCGATATTCTGGCCATGTTTCGAAGCAACACGGGCAAGTTGACAAGAAATCGATTTTAGCGTTGTTCTTTTTATTTGTTCTAGGAAATATAAGGTTATTTGTTGTTTAGAAAACAAAATACAAAATACGTGGATCGAGCGGATTTCAATTAGTCGGGAGTGTCTCTTTTTATGTATTTTCTGTAGTGCAACGCATATATTCAATTACGACGCATTATTTAACAGGTGCGATCATAACAGCACTAATGCACCGGATCCCATCAGAACTCTGCAGTCAAGCGTGCACGGGCACGAGTAGTACTAGGATGGGTGACCTCCTTGGAAATCCTCGTGTTGCACCTTTTTTTTATTTTTTTTTATTTTGGATATTCTGGCCAAGTTTCGAAGCAACACGGGCAAGTTGACAAGAAATCGATTTTAGCGTTGTTCTTTTTATTTGTTCTAGGAAATATAAGGTTATTTGTTGTTTAGAAAACAAAATACAAAATACGTGGATCGAGCGGATTTCAATTAGTCGGGAGTGTCTCTTTTTATGTATTTTCTGTAGTGCAACGCATATATTCAATTACGACGCATTATTTAACAGGTGCGATCATACCAGGACTAATGCACCAGATCCCATCATAACTCCACAGTTAAGCGTGCTTGGGCGAAAATAGTACTAAGATGGGTGACCTCCTAGGAAGTCCTCGTGTTGCACCTTTTTTTTTATTTATTTCGGATATTCTGGCCAAGTTTCGAAGCAACACGGGCAAGTTGACAAGAAATCGATTTTAGCGTTGTTCTTTTTATTTGTTCTAGGAAATATAAGGTTATTTGTTGTTTAGAAAACAAAATACAAAATACGTGGATCGAGCGGATTTCAATTAGTCGGGAGTGTCTCTTTTTATGTATTTTCTGTAGTGCAACGCATATATTCAATTACGACGCATTATTTAACAAATGCGATCATACCAGCACTAATGCAACGGATCCAATCAGAACTCCGCAGCTAAGCGTGTTGTGGCGAGAATAGTACTTGGATGGGTGACCTCCTGGGAAGTCCTCGTGTTTCACCTTTTTTTTTGATTTATTTCGGATATTCTGGCCAAGTATCGAAGCAACACGGGCAAGTTGACAAGAAATCGATTTTAGCGTTGTTCTTTTTATTTGTTCTAGGAAATATAAGGTTATTTGTTGTTTAGAAAACAAAATACAAAATATGTGGATCGAGCGGATTTCAATTAGTCGGGAGTGTCTCTTTTTATGTATTTTCTGTAGTGCAACGCATATATTCAATTACGACGCATTATTTAACAGGTGCGATCATACCAGCACTAATGCACCGGATCCCATCAGAACTCCGCAGTAAAGCACGCTTGGGCGAGAGTGGTACTAGGATGGGTGACCTCCTCGGAAGTCCCCGTGTTGCACCTTTTTTTTTATTTATTTCGGATATTCTGGCCAAGTTTCGAAGCAACACGGGCAAGTTGACAAGAAATCGATTTTAGCGTTGTTCTTTTTATTTGTTCTAGGAAATATAAGGTTATTTGTTGTTTAGAAAACAAAATACAAAATATGTGGATCGAGCGGATTTCAATTAGTCGGAAGTGTCTCTTTTTATGTATTTTCTGTAGTGCAACGCATATATTCAATTACGACGCATTATTTAACAGGTGCGATTATACCAGCACTAATGCACCGGATCCCATCAGAACTCCGCAGTAAAGCACGCTTGGGCGAGCGTGGTACTAGGATGGGTGGCCTCCTGGGAAGTCCCCGTGTTGCACCTTTTTTTTTTATTTATTTCGGATATTCTGGCCAAGTTTCGAAGCAACACGGGCAAGTTGACAAGAAATCGATTTTAGCGTTGTTCTTTTTATTTGTTCTAGGAAATATAAGGTTATTTGTTGTTTAGAAAACAAAATACAAAATACGTGGATCGACAGAGTTCAATTAGTCGGGAGTGTCTCTTTTTATGTATTTTCTGTAGTGCAACGCATATATTCAATTACGACGCATTATTTAACAGGTGCGATCATACCATCACTAATGCACCGGATCCCATCAGAACTCTGCAATTAAGCGTGCTTGGGCGAGAGTAATACAAGGATGGGTGACCTCTTGGGAAGTCATTTTGTTGCACCTTTTTTTTTGATTTATTTCGGATATTCTGGCCAAGTTTCGAAGCAACACGGGCAAGTTGACAAGAAATCGATTTTAGCGTTGTTCTTTTTATTTGTTCTAGGAAATATAAGGTTATTTGTTGTTTAGAAAACAAAATACAAAATACGTGGATCGAGTGGATTTCAATTAGTCGGGAGTGTCTCTTTTTATGTATTTTCTATAGTGCAACGCATATATTCAATTACGACGCATTATTTAACAGTTGCGATCATACCAGCACTAATGCACTGGATCCCATCAGAACTCTGTAGTTAAGCGCGCTCGGGCGAGAGTAGTACTAGGATGGGTGACCTCCTAGGAAATCCTCGTGTTGCACCTTTTTTTTTATTTATTTCGGATATTCTGGCCAAGTTTCGAAGCAACACGGGCAAGTTGACAAGAAATCGATTTTAGCGTTGTTCTTTTTATTTGTTCTAGGAAATATAAGGTTATTTGTTGTTTAGAAAACAAAATACAAAATACGTGGATCGAGCGGATTTCAATTAGTCGGGAGTGTCTCTTTTTATGTATTTTCTGTAGTGCAACGCATATATTCAATTACGACGCATTATTTAACAGGTGCGATCATACCAGCACTAATTCACCGGTTCCCATCAGAACTCTGCAGTTAAGCGTTCTTGGGCGAGAGTAGTACTAGGATGGGTGACCTCCTCGGAAGTCCTCGTGTTGCACCTTTTTTGTTTTTTATTTCGGATATTCTGGCCAAGTTTCGAAGCAACACGGGCAAGTTGACAAGAAATCGATTTTAGCGTTGTTCTTTTTATTTGTTCTAGGAAATATAAGGTTATTTGTTGTTTAGAAAACAAAATACAAAATACGTGGATCGAGCGGATTTCAATTAGTCGGGAGTGTCTCTTTTTATGTATTTTCTGTAGTGCAACGCATATATTCAATTACGACGCATTATTTAACAGGTGCGACCATACCAGCACTAATGCACTGGATCCCATAAGAACTCCGCAGTTAAGCGTGCTTGGGCGAGAGGAGTACTAGGATGGGCAACCTCTACGGAAGTCCTTGTGTTGCACCTTTTTTTTTGATTTATTTCGGATATTCTGGCCAAGTTTCGAAGCAACACGGGCAAGTTGACAAGAAATCGATTTTAGCGTTGTTCTTTTTATTTGTTCTAGGAAATATAAGGTTATTTGTTGTTTAGAAAACAAAATACAAAATACGTGGATCGAGCGGATTTCAATTAGTCGGGATTGTCTCTTTTTATGTATTTTCTGTAGTGCAATGCATATATTCAATTACGACGCATTATTTAACAGGTGCGATCATACCAGCACTAATGCACCGGATCCCATAAGAACTCCGCAGTTAAGCGTGCTTGGGCGAGAGCAGTACTAGGATGGGCGACCTCTTTGGAAGTCCTTGTGTTGCACCTTTTTTTTTGATTTATTTCGGATATTCTGGCCAAGTTTCGAAGCAACACGGGCAAGTTGACAAGAAATCGATTTTAGCGTTGTTCTTTTTATTTGTTCTAGGAAATATAAGGTTATTTGTTGTTTAGAAAACAAAATACAAAATACGTGGATCGAGCGGATTTCAATTAGTCGGGAGTGTCTCTTTTTATGTATTTTCTGTAGTGCAACGCATATATTCAATTACGACGCATTATTTAACAGGTGCGATCATACCAGCACTAATGCACCGGATCCCATCAGAACTCCGCAGTAAAGCACGCTTGGGCGAGAGTGGTACTATGATGGGTGACCTCCTGGGAAGTCCCCGTGTTGCACCTTTTTTTTTTATTTATTTCGGATATTCTGGCCAAGTTTCGAAGCAACACGGGCAAGTTGACAAGAAATCGATTTTAGCGTTGTTCTTTTTATTTGTTCTAGGAAATATAAGGTTATTTGTTGTTTAGAAAACAAAATACAAAATACGTGGATCGAGCGGATTTCAATTAGTCGGGAGTGTCTCTTTTTATGTATTTTCTGTAGTGCAACGCATATATTCAATTACGACGCATTATTTAACAGATGCGATCATACCAGCACTAATGCACTGGATCCCATCAGAACTCCGCAGGCAAGCTTGCTTGGGCGAGAGTAGTACTAGGATGGGTGACCTCCTGGGAAGTCCTCGTGTTGCACCTGTTTTTTTTATTTATTTCGGATATTCTGGCCAAGTTTCGAAGCAACACGGGCAAGTTGACAAGAAATCGATTTTAGCGTTGTTCTTTTTATTTGTTCTAGGAAATATAAGGTTATTTGTTGTTTAGAAAACAAAATACAAAATACGTGGATCGAGCGGATTTCAATTAGTCGGGAGTGTCTCTTTTTATGTATTTTCTGTAGTGCAACGCATATATTCAATTACGACGCATTATTTTACAGCTGCGATCATACCAGCACTAATGCACCGGATCCCATCAGAACTCCGCAGTTAAGCGTGCATGGGCGAGAGTAGTACTAGAATGGGTGACCTCCTGGGAAGTCCTCGTGTTTCACCTTTTTTTTTTATTTATTTCGGATATTCTGGCCAAGTTTCGAAGCAACACGGGCAAGTTGACAAGAAATCGATTTTAGCGTTGTTCTTTTTATTTGTTCTAGGAAATATAAGGTTATTTGTTGTTTGGAAAACAAAATACAAAATACGTGGATCGAGCGGATTTCAATTAGTCGGGAGTGTCTCTTTTTATGTATTTTCTGTAGTGCAACGCATATATTCAATTACGACGCATTATTTAACAGGTGCGATCATACCAGCACTAATGCACCGGATCCCATCAGAATTCTACAGTTATGCGTGCTTGGGCGAGAGAAGTACTAGGATAGGTGACCTCCTGGGAAGTCCTCGTGTTGCACCTTTTTCTTTATTTATTTCGGATATTCTGGCCAAGTTTCGAAGCAACACGGGCAAGTTGACAAGAAATCGATTTTAGGGTTGTTCTTTTTATTTGTTCTAGGAAATATAAGGTTATTTGTTGTTTGGAAAACAAAATACAAAATACGTGGATCGAGCGGATTTCAATTAGTCGGGAGTTTCTCTTTTTATGTATTTTCTGTAGTGCAACGCATATATTCAATTACGACGCATTATTTAACAGGTGCGATCATTCCAGCACTAATGCACTGGATCCCATCAGAACTCCGCAGTCAAGCTTGCTTGGGCGAGAGTAGTACTAGGATGGGTGACCTCCTGGGAAGTCCTCGTGTTGCACATGTTTTTTTGATTTATTTCGGATATTCTGGCCAAGTTTCGAAGCAACACGGGCAAGTTGCAAGAAATCGATTTTAGCGTTGTTCTTTTTATTTGTATTAGGAAATATAAGGTTATTTGTTGTTTAGAAAACAAAAAATACAAAATACGTGGATCGAGCGGATTTCAATTAGTCGGGAGTGTCTCTTTTTATGTATTTTCTGTAGTGCAACGCATATATTCAATTACGACGCATTATTTAACAGGTGCGATCATTCCAGCACTAATGCACTGGATCCCATCAGAACTCCGCAGTCAAGCTTGCTTGGGCGAGAGTAGTACTAGGATGGGTGACCTCCTGGGAAGTCCTCGTGTTACACCTGTTTTTTTAATTTATTTAGGATATTCTGGCCAAGTTTCGAAGCAACACGGGCAAGTTGACAAGAAATCGATCTTAGCGTTGTTCTTTTTATTTGTTCTAGGAAATATAAGGTTATTTGTTGTTTAGAAAACAAAATACAAAATACGTGGATCGAGCGGATTTCAATTAGTCGGGAGTGTCTCTTTTTATGTATTTTCTGTAGTGCAACGCATATATTCAATTACGACGCATTATTTAAAAGGTGCGATCATACCAGCACTAATGCACCAGATCCCATTAGAACTCTGCAGGTAAGCGCGCTTGGGCGAGAGTAGTACTAGGATGGGTGACCTCCTGGGAAGTCCTCGTGTTGCACCTTTTTTTTTGATTTATTTCGGATATTCTGGCCAAGTTTCGAAGCAACACGGGCAAGTTGACAAGAAATCGATTTTAGCGTTGTTCTTTTTATTTGTTCTAGGAAATATAAGGTTATTTGTTGTTTAGAAAACAAAATACAAAATACGTGGATCGAGCGGATTTCAATTAGTCGGGAGTGTCTCTTTTTATGTATTTTCTGTAGTGCAACGCATATATTCAATTACGACGCATTATTTAAAAGCTGCGATCATACCAGCACTAATGCATCGGATTCCATCAGAACTCCACAGTTAAGCGTGCTTGGGCGAGAGTAGTACTAGGATGGGTGACCTCCTTAGAAGTCCTCGTGTTGCACCTTTTATTTTTTATTTATTTCGGATATTCTGGCCAAGTTTCGAAGCAACACGGGCAAGTTGACAAGAAATCGATTTCAGCGTTGTTCTTTTTATTTGTTCTACGAAATATAAGGTTATTTGTTGTTTAGAAAACAAAATACAAAATACGTGAATCGAGCGGATTTGAAATAGTCGGGAGTGTCTCTTTTTATGTATTTTCTGTAATGCAACGCATATATTCAATTACGACGCATTATTTAATAGGTGCGATCATACCAGCACTAATGCACCGGATCCCATCAGAACTCCGCAGATAAGCGTGCTTGGGCGAGAGTAGTACTAGGATGGGTGACCTCCTGGGAAGTCCTCGTGTTGCACCTTTTTTTGTTTTATTTCGGATATTCTGGCCAAGTTTCGAAGCAACACGGGCAAGTTGACAAGAAATCGATTTTAGGGTTGTTCTTTTTATTTGTTCTAGGAAATATAAGGTTATTTGTTGTTTGGAAAACAAAATACAAAATACGTGGATCGAGCGGATTTCAATTAGTCGGGAGTTTCTCTTTTTATGTATTTTCTGTAGTGCAACGCATATATTCAATTACGACGCATTATATAACAGGTGCGATCATACCAGCACTAAGGCACTGGATCCCATCAGAACTCCGCAGTCAAGCTTGCTTGGGCGAGAGTAGTACTAGGATGGGTGACCTCCTGGGAAGTCCTCGTGTTGCACATGTTTTTTTGATTTATTTCGGATATTCTGGCCAAGTTTCGAAGCAACACGGGCAAGTTGCAAGAAATCGATTTTAGCGTTGTTCTTTTTATTTGTATTAGGAAATATAAGGTTATTTGTTGTTTAGAAAACAAAAAATACAAAATACGTGGATCGAGCGGATTTCAATTAGTCGGGAGTGTCTCTTTTTATGTATTTTCTGTAGTGCAACGCATATATTCAATTACGAC
>JBBPBQ010000406.1:0-11140 GCA_037974755.1 Cicer yamashitae | reverse complement strand
TGTCATTGGTTGAACATTTAGATCATTTTCGTCCTCCCTAGGCTTATTCTAATCCAATTAGGGTTTTTAACCAATCTTGTGCATCCAATATGTGATTTTATGTCATTTTGTGTCATTGGTTGAACATTTAGGTCATTTTCGTCCTCCCTAGGCTTATTCTAATCCAATTAGGGTTTTTAACCAATGTTGTGCATCGAATATGTGATTGTGTCATTGGTTGAACATTTAGGTCATTTTCGTCCTCCCTAGGCTTATTCTAATCCAATTAGGGTTTTTAACAAATCTTGTGCATCCAATATGTAATTTTGTGTCATTTTGTGTCATTGGTTGAACATTTAGGTCATTTTCGTCCTTCCTAAGCTTATTCTAATCCAATTAGGGTTTTTAACCAATCTTGTGCATCCAATATGTGATTTTGTGTCATTTTGTGTCATTGGTTGAATATTTAGGTCATTTTCGTCCTTCCTAGGCTTATTCTAATCCAATTAGGGTTTTTAACCAATCTTGTGCACCCAATATATCATTTTGTGTCATTGGTTGAACATTTAGGTCATTTTCTTCCTCCCTAGGCTTATTCTAATCCAATTAGGGTTTTTAACCAATCTTGTGCATCCAATATGTGATTTTATGTCATTTTGTGTTATTGGTTGAACATTTAGGTCATTTTCGTCCTCCCTAGGCTTATTCTAATCCAATTAGGGTTTTTAACCAATCTTGTGCATCCAATATGTGATTTTGTGTCATTTTGTGTCATTGGTTGAACATTTAGGTCATTTTCGTCCTCCACAAGCTTATTCTAATCCAATTAGGGTTTTAACCAATCTTGTGCATCCAATATGTCATTTTGTGTCATTGGTGGAACATTTAGGTCATTTTCGCCCTCCCTAGGCTAATTCTAATCCAATTAGGGTTTTTAACCAATCTTGTGCATCCAATATGTGATTTTGTGTCGTTGGTTGAACATTAAGGTCATTTTCGTCCTCCCTAGGCTTATTCTAATCCAATTAGGGTTTTTAACCAATCTTGTGCATCCAATATGTGATTTTGTGTCATTTTGTGTTATTGGTTGAACATTTAGGTCATTTTCGTCCTCCCTAGGCTTATTCTAATCCAATTAGGGTTTTTAACATATCTTGTGCATCCAATATTTGATTTTGTGTCATTTTGTGTCAGTGGTTGAACATTTAGGTCATTTTCGTCCTCCCTAGGCTTATTCTAATCCAATTAGGGTTTTTAACCAATCTTGTGCATCCAATATGTGATTTTGTGTCATTTTGTGTCATTGGTTGAACATTTAGGTCATTTTCGTCCTCCTTAAGCTTATTCTAATCCAATTACGGTTTTTAACATATCTTGTGCATCCAATATGTGATTTTGTGTCATTTTGTGTCATTGGTTGAACATTTAGGTCATTTTCGTCCTCCCTAGGCTTATTCTAATACAATTAGGGTTTTTAACCAATCTTGTGCATCCAATATGTGATTTTGTGTCATTGGTTGCACATTTAGGTCATTTTCGTCCTCTCTAGGCTTATTCTAATCCAATTAGGGTTTTTAACAAATCTTGTGCATCCCATATGTAATTTTGTGTCATTTTGTGTCATTGGTTGAACATTTAGGTCATTTTCGTCCTCCCTAGGCTTATTCTAATCCAATTAGGGTTTTTAACCAATCTTGTGCATCCAATATGTGATTTTGTGTCATTTTGTGTCATTGGTTGAACATTTAGGTCATTTTCGTCCTCCCTAGGCTTATTCTAATCCAATTAAGGTTTTTACCAATCTTGTGCATCCAATATGTGATTTTGTGTCATTTTGTGTCATTGGTTGAACATTTAGGTCATTTTCGTCCTCCCTAGGCTTATTCTAATCCAATTAGGGTTTTTAACCAATCTTGTGCATCCAATATGTGATTTTGTGTCATTGGTTGAACATTTAGGTCATTTTCGTCCTCCCTAGGCTTATTATAATCCAATTAGGGTTTTTAACCAATGTTGTGCATCCATTATGTGATTTTATGTCATTTTGTGTCATTGGTTGAACATTTAGGTCATTTTCGTCCTCCCTAGGCTAATTCTAATCCAATTAGGGTTTTTAACCAATCTTGTGCATCCAATATGTGATTTTGTGTCATTTTTTGTCATTGGTTGAAAATTTAGGTCATTTTCGTCGTCCCTAGGCTAATTCTAATCCAATTAGGGTTTTTAACCAATCTTGTGCATCCAATATGTGATTTTGTGTCATTTTGTGTCAATTGTTGAACATTTAGGTCATTTTCGTCCTCCCTAGGCTTATTCTAATCCAATTAGGGTTTTTAACCAATCTTGTGCATCCAATATGTGATTTTGTGTCATTGGTTGAACATTTAGGTCATTTTCGTCCTCCCTAGGCTTATTCTAATCCAATTAGGGTTTTTAACCAATCTTGTACATCCAATATGTGATTTTGTGTCATTTTGTGTCATTGGTTGAACATTTAGGTCATTTTCGTCCTCCATAGGCTTATTCTAATCCAATTAGGGTTTTTAACCAATCTTGTGCATCCAATATGTGATTTTGTGTCATTTGTTGAACATTTAGGTCATTTTCGTCCTCCCTAGGCTTATTCTAATCCAATTAGGGTTTTTAACCAATCTTGTGCAACCAATATGTGATTTTGTGTCATTTTGTGTCATTGGTTGAACATTTAGGTCATTTTCGTCCTCCCCAGGCTTATTCTAATCCAATTAGGGTTTTTAACCAATCTTGTGCATCCAATATGTGATTTTGTGTCATTGGTTGAACATTTAGGTCATTTTCGTCCTCCCTAGGCTTATTCTAATCCAATTAGGGTTTTTAACCAATCTTGTGCAACCAATATGTGATTTTGTGTAATTTTATGTCATTGGTTGAACATTTAGGTCATTTTCGTCCTCCCTAGGGTTATTCTAATCCAATTAGGGTTTTTAACCAATCTTGTGCATCCAATATGTGATTTTCTGTCATTTTGTGTCATTGGTTGAACATTTAGGTCATTTTCGTCCTCCCTAGGCTTATTCTAATCCAATTAGGGTTTTTAACCAATCTTGTGCATCCAATATGTGATTTTGTGTCATTGGTTGAACATTTAGGTCATTTTCGTCCTCCCTAGGCTTATTCTAATCCAATTAGGGTTTTTAACCAATCTTGTGCATCCAGTATGTGATTTTGTGTCATTTTGTGTCGTTGGTTGAACATATAGATCATTTTCGTCCTCCATAGCCTTATTCTAATCCAATTAGGGTTTTTAACCAATCTTGTGCATCCAATATGTGATTTTGTGTCATTGGTTGAACATTTAGGTCATTTTCGTCCTCCCTAGGCTTATTCTAATCCAATTAGGGTTTTTAACAAAACTTGTGCATCCAATATGTGATTTTGTGTCATTGGTTGAACATTTAGGTCATTTTCGTCCTCCCTAGGCTTATTCTAATCCAATTAGGGTTTTTAACCAATCTTGTGCATCCAATATGTGATTTTGTGTCATTGGTTGAACATTTAGGTCATGTTCGTCCTCCCTAGGCTTATTCTAATCCAATTAGGGTTTTTAACCAATCTTGGGTATCCAATATGTGATTTTGTGTCATTGGTTGAACATTTCGGTCATTTTTGTCCTCCCTTGGCTTATTCTAAACCAATTAGGGTTTTTAACCAATCTTGTGTATCCAATATGTGATTTTGTGTCATTTTGTGTCATTGGTTGAACATTTAGGTCATTTTCGTCCTCCCTAGGCTTATTCTAATCCAATTAGGGTTTTCAACCAATCTTTGCATCCAATATGTGATTTTGTGTCTTTTTGTGTCATTGGTTGAACATTTAGATCATTTTCGTCCTCCCTAGGCTGATTCTAATCCAATTAGGGTTTTTAACCAATCTTGTGCATTCAATATGGTATTTTGTGTCATTTTGTGTTATTGGTTGAACATTTAGGTCATTTTCGTCCTCCCTAGGCTTATTCTAATCCAATTAGGGTTTTTAACCAATCTTGTGCATCCAATATGTGATTTTGTGTCATTTTGTGTCATTGGTTGAACATTTCGGTCATTTTCGTCCTCCCTTGGCTTATTCTAAACCAATTAGGGTTTTTAACCAATCTTGTGTATCCAATATGTGATTTTGTGTCATTTTGTGTCATTGGTTGAACATTTAGGTCATTTTCGTCCTCCCTAGGCTTATTCTAATCCAATTAGGGTTTTCAACCAATCTTTGCATCCAATATGTGATTTTGTGTCTTTTTGTGTCATTGGTTGAACATTTAGGTCATTTTCGTCCTCCTTAGGCTGATTCTAATCCAATTAGGGTTTTTAACCAATCTTGTGCATTCAATATGTGATTTTGTGTCATTTTGTGTTATTGGTTGAACATTTTGGTCACTTTCGTCCTCCCTAGGCTTATTCTAATCCAATTAGGGTTTTTAACCAATCTTGTGCATCCAATATGTGATTTTGTGTCATTGGTTGAACATTTAGGTCATTTTCGTCCTCCCTAGGCTTATTCTAATCCAATTAGGGTTTTTACCCAATCTTGTGCTTCCAATATGTGATTTTGTGTCATTGGTTGAACATTTAGGTCATTTTCGTCCTCCACAAGCTTATTCTAATCCAATTAGGGTTTTAACCAATCTTGTGCATCCAATATGTCATTTTGTGTCATTGGTTGAACATTTAGGTCATTTTCGCCCTCCCTAAGCTAATTCTAATCCAATTAGTGTTTTTAACCAATCTTGTGCATCCAATATGTGATTTTGTGTCAATGGTTCAACATTTAGGTCATTTTCGTCCTCCCTAGGCTTATTCTAATCCAATTAGGGTTTTTAACCAATCTTGTGCATCCAATATGTGATTTTGTGTCATTTTGTGTCATTGGTTGAACATTTAGGTCATTTTCGTCATCCCTAGGCTTATTCTAATCCAATTAGGGTTTTTAACCAATCTTGTGCATCCAACATGTGATTTTGTGTCATTGGTTGAACATTTAGGTCATTTTCGTCCTCCCTAGGCTTATTCTAATCCAATTAGGGTTTTTAACCAATCTTGTGCATCCAATACGTGATTTTGTGTCATTGGTTGAACATTTAGGTCATTTTTGTCCTCCCTAGGCTTATTCTAATCCAATTAGGGTTTTTAACCAATCTTGTACATCCAATATGTGATTTTGTATCATTGGTTGAACATTTATGTCATTTTCGTCGTCTCTAGGCTTATTCTAATCCAACTACGGTTTTTAACCAATCTTGTGCATCCAATATGTGATTTTGTGTCATTTTGTGTCATTGGTTGAACATTTAGGTCATTTTCGTCCTCCCTAGGCTTATTCTAATGCAATTAGGGTTTTTAACCAATCTTGTGCATCCAATATGTGATTTTGTGTCATTGGTTGAACATTTAGGTCATTTTCGTCCTCCCTAGGCTTATTCTAATCCAATTAGGGTTTTTAACCAATCTTGTGCATCCAATATGTGATTTTTTTATCATTTTGTGTTATTGGTTGAACATTTAGGTCATTTTCGTCCTCCCTAGGCTTATTCTAATCCAATTAGGGTTTTTAACCAATCTGCTGCATCCAATATGTGATTTTGTGTCATTGGTTGAACATTTAGGTCATTTTCGTCCTCCCTAGGCTTATTCTAATCCAATTAGGGTTTTTAACCAATCTTGTGCATCCAATATGTGATTTTGTGTCATTGGTTGAACATTTAGGTCATTTTCGTCCTCCCTAGGCTTATTCTAATCCAATTAGGGTTTTTAACCAATCTTGTGCATCCAATATGTGATTTTGTGTCATCGGTTGAATATTTAGGTCATTTTTGTCCTCCCTAGGCTTATTCTAATCCAATTAGGGTTTTTAACCAATCTTGTGCATCCAATATGTGATTTTGTGTCATTGGTTGAACATTTAGGTCATTTTCGTCCTCCCTAGGCTTATTCTAATCCAATTAGGGTTTTTAACCAATCTTGTGCATCCAATATGTGATTTTGTGTCATTGGTTGAACATTTAGGTCATTTTCGTCCTCCCTAGGCTTATTCTAATCCAATTAGGGTTTTTAACCAATCTTGTGCATCCAATATGGCATTTTGTGTCATTGGTTGAACATTTATGTCATTTTGGTCCTCCCTAGGCTTATTCTAATCCAATTAGGGTTTTTAACCAATCTTGTGCATCCAATATGTGATTTTGTGTCATTGGTTGAACATTTAGGTCATTTTCGTCCTCCCTAGGCTTATTCTAATCCAATTAGGGTTTTTAACCAATCTTGTGCATCCAATATGTGATTTTGTGTCATCAGTTGAACATTTTGGTCATTTTCGTCCTCCCTAGGCTTATTCTAATCCAATTAGGGTTTTTAACCAATCTTGTGCATCCAATATGTGATTTTGTGTCATTTTGTGTCATCGGTTGAACATTTAGGTCATTTTTCGTCCTCCCTAGGCTTATTCTAATCCAATTAGGGTTTTTAACCAATCTTGTGCATCTAATATGTGATTTTGTGTCATTTTGTGTCATCGGTTGAACATGTTGGTCATTTTCGTCCTCCCTAGGCTTATTCTAATCCAATTAGGGTTTTTAACCAATCTTGTGCATCCAATATGTGATTTTGTGTCATTGGTTGAACATTTAGGTCATTTTCGTCCTCCCTAGGCTTATTCTAATCCAATTAGGGTTTTTAACCAATCTTGTGCATCCAATATGTGATTTTGTGTCATTTTGTGTCATTGGTTGAACATTTAGGTCATTTTCGTCCTCCCTAGGCTTATTCTAATCCAATTAAGGTTTTTAACCAATCTTGTGCATCCAATATGTGATTTTGTGTCATTGGTTGAACATTTAGGTCATTATCGTCCTCCCTAGGCTTAATCTAATCCAATTAGGGTTTTTAACCAATCTTGTGCATCCAATATGTCATTTAGTGTCATTGGTTGAACATTTAGGTCATTTTCGTCCTCCCTTGGGTTATTCTTATCCAATTATGGTTTTTAACAAATCTTGTGCATCCAATATGTGATTTTGTGTCATTTTGTATCATTGGTTGAACATTTAGGTCATTTTCGTCCTCCCTAGGCTTATTCTAATCCAATTAGGGTTTTTAACCAATCTTGTGCATCCAATATGTGATTTTGTGTCATTTTGTGTCATTGGTTGAACATTTAGGTCATTTTCGTCCTCCCTAGGCTTATTCTAATCCAATTAGGATTTTTAACCAATCTTGTGCATCCAATATGTGACTTTGTGTTATTTTGTGTAATTGGTTGAAAATTTAGGTCATTTTCGTCGTCCCTAGGCTTATTCTAATCCAATTAGGGTTTTAAACCAATCTTGTGCATTCAATATGTGATTTTGTGTCATTGGTTGAACATTTAGGTCATTTTCGTCCTCCCTAGGCTTATTCTAATCCAATTAGGGTTTTTAACAAATCTTGTGCATCCAATATGTGATTTTTTGTCATTTTGTGTCATTGGTTGAACATTTAGGTCATTTTCGTCCTCCCTAGGCTTATTCTAATCCAATTAGGGTTTTTAACCAATCTTGTGCATCCAATATGTGATTTTGTGTCATTTTGTGTCATTGGTTGAACATTTAGGTCATTTTCGTCCTCCCTAGGCTTATTCTAATCCAATTAGGGTTTTTTAACCAATATTGGGTATCCAATCTGTGATTTTGTGTCATTTTGTGTCATTGGTTGAACATTTAGGTCATTTTCGTCCTCCCTAGGCTTATTCTAATCCAATTAGGGTTTTTAACCAATCTTGTGCATCCAATATGTGATTTTGTGTCATTGGTTGAACATTTAGGTCATTTTCGTCCTCCCTAGGCTTATTCTACGCCAATTAGGCTTTTTAACCAATCTTGTGCATCCAGTATGTGATTTTGTGTCATTGGTTGAACATTTAGGTCATTTTCGTCCTCCCTAGGCTTATTCTAATCCAATTAGGGTTTTTAACCAATCTTGTGCATCCAATATGTGATTTTGTGTCATTTTGTGTCATTGGTTGAATATTTAGGTCATTTTCATCCTCCCTAGGCTTATTCTAATCCAATTAGGGTTTTTAACCAATCTTGTGCATCCAATATGTGATTTTGTGTCATTGGTTGAACATTTAGGTCATTTTCGTCGTCCCTAGGCTTATTCTAATCCAATTACGGTTTTTAACCAATCTTGTGCATCCAATATGTGATTTTGTGTCATTTTGTGTCAATGGTTCAACATTTAGGTCATTTTCGTCCTCCCTAGGCTTATTCTAATCCAATTAGGGTTTTTAACCAATCTTGTGCATCCAATATGTGATTGTGTCATTGGTTGAACATTTAGGTCATTTTCGTCCTCCCTAGGCTTATTCTAATCCAATTAGGGTTTTTAACCAATCTTGTGCATTGTATATGTGATTTTGTGTCATTTTGTGTCATTGGTTGAACATTTAGGTCATTTTCGTCCTTCCTACGCTTATTCTAATCCAATTAGGGTTTTTAACCAATCTTGTGCATCCAATATGTGATTTTGTGTCATTTTGTGTCATTGGTTGAACATTTTCGTTCTCTCTAGGCTTATTCTAATCCAATTAGGGTTTTTAACCAATCTTCTGCATCTAATATATGATTTTGTGTCATTGGTTGAACATTTAGGTCATTTTCGTCCTCCCTAGGCTAATTCTAATCCAATTAGGGTTTTTAACCAATCTTGTGCATCCAACATGTGATTTTGTGTCATTGGTTGAACATTTAGGTCATTTTCGTCCTCCCTAGGCTTATTCTAATCCAATTAGGGTTTTTAACCAATCTTGTGCATCCAACATGTGATTTTGTGTCATTGGTTGAACATTTAGGTCATTTTTGTCCTCCCTAGGCTTATTCTAATCCAATTAGGGTTTTTAACCAATCTTGTGCATCCAATATGTGATTTTGTGTCATTGGTTGAACATTTAGGTCATTTTCGTCCTCCCTAGGCTTATTCTAATCCAATTAGGGTTTTTAACCAATCTTGTGCATCCAATATGTGATTTTGTGTCATTGGTTGAACATTTAGGTCATTTTCGTCCTCCCTAGGCTTATTCTAATCCAATTAGGGTTTTGAACCAATCTTGGGTATCCAATCTGTGATTTTGTGTCATTTTGTGTCATTGGTTAAACATTTAGGTCATTTTCGTCCTCCCTAGGCTTATTCTATTTTAATTTGGGTTTTTATCCAATCTTGTGCATCCAATATGAGATTTTGTGTCATTGGTTGAACATTTAGGTCATTTTCGTCCTCCCTAGGCTTATTCTAATCCAATTAGGGTTTTTAACCAATCTTGTGCATCCAATATGTGATTTTGTGTCATTTTGTGTCATTGGTTGAACATTTAGGTCATTTTCGTCCTCCCTAGGCTTATTCTAATCCAATTAGGGTTTTCAACCAATCTTGTGCATCCAATATGTTCTTTTGTGTCATTTTGTGTTATTGGTTGAACATTTAGGTCATTTTCGTCCTCCCTAGGCTTATTCTAATCCAATTAGCGTTTTTAACCAATCTTGTGCATCCAATATGTGATTGTGTCATTGGTTGAACATATAGGTCATTTTCGTCCTCCCTAGGCTTATTCTAATCCAATTAGGGTTTTTAACCAATCTTGTGCATCCAATATGTGATTTTGTGTCATTTTGTGTCATTGGTTGAACATTTAGATCATTTTCGTCCTCCACAAGCTTATTCTAATCCAATTAGGGTTTTAACCAATCTTGTGCATCCAATATGTCATTTTGTGTCATTGGTTGAACATTAAGGTCATTTTCGTCCTCCCTAGGCTTATTCTAATCCAATTAGGGTTTTTAACCAATCTTGTGCATCTAATATGTGATTTTGTGTCATTTTGTGTCAGTGGTTGAACATTTAGGTCATTTTCGTCCTCCTGATATGATCATATTTCTCATGAATCACTATAAGGATCGTTCTAGGTTGGAAACTTACAAATTGGATCCAAAACCGCGTATTGCTGGAGATTGCGATAAACAGAGCTACGAAACTCCGAATCGGCCGATTCCAAAACGAGGTGAAAGATGACGTTCCGAAACGCAAGTTAGGATGTTGAATCGCCGAAAACAAGTTTGTAGAACTCGAGATATGATTGCAGGTTATTGAACACGAAAATTGGCACAATTTGTGAATTAGGGTTTGATGTAAAGGAAACCGAAAATTATAAAGAAACAAAATATGGATTAGGTTGAGAAGATGAAGAAGGCGCCACAATCAAGGATGATTGGTAAGCCAATGAAGAATCGCCACAATGGTAAGGAAGCCATTGATAAGACTCAAACAAGTTCTAATCCAAGAACTCAAAGAGGAGACCTAACTCACTCACAAATCTCATTAGAGAAATTTTAATTCATCCAAAAAAATCCCTTCAATAAGGTTACAAAATCATAGTTATAGTAAAATTATCTCTAAACCTAAATGGGTCATAAGTGACACCATTCTCTAGGCCCAAATTGGGCTTACATCATTTTTTTTTTTATAAAATTAAACTAAATGTAAGGAAGTAAAGTATCTTCACTTACATATAACATCAACTAAGTCTATATTAAAACTATTAGAATTCCAAATTAAAGCAAACTAGTAATTATTACAAACCAAATGAAAATAAATAAAGTTCATCCTAATTTATTAAAAATATGGATCATCTTCATGCTCTTGAGATCCTTATCACCTCCCTAGGCTTATTCTAATCCAATTAGGGTTTTTAACCAATCTTGTGCATCCAATATGTGATTTTGTGTCATTTTGTGTTATTGGTTGAACATTTAGGTCATTTTCGTCCTCCCTAGGCTTATTCTAATCCAATTAGGGTTTTTAACCAATCTTGTGCATCCAACATGTGATTTTGTGTCATTGGTTGCACATTTAGGTCATTTTCGTCCTCCCTAGGCGTATTCGAATCCAATTAGGGTTTTTAACCAATCTTGTGCATCCAATATGTGATTTTGTGTCATTTTGTGTCATTGGTTGAACATTTAGGTCATTTTCGTCCTCCCTAGGCCTATTCTTATCCAATTAGGGTTTTTAACCAATCTTGTGCACCCAATATGTCATTTTGTGTTATTGGTTGAACATTTAGGTCATTTTCGTCCTCCCTAGGCTTATTCTAATCCAATTA
>JBBPBQ010000404.1:0-11146 GCA_037974755.1 Cicer yamashitae | reverse complement strand
GTTGAACATTTAGGTCATTTTCGTCCTCCCTAGGCTTATTCTAATCCAATTAGGGTTTTTAACCAATCTTGTGCATCCAATATGTGATTTTGTGTCATTTTGTGTCATTGGTTGAACATTTAGGTCATTTTCGTCCTCCCTAGGCTTATTCTAATCCAATTAGGATTTTTAACCAATCTTGTGTATCCAATATGTGATTTTATGTCATTTTGTATCATTGGTTGAACATTTAGATCATTTTCGTTCTCCCTAGGCTTATTCTAATCCAATTAGGGTTTTTAACCAATCTTGTGCATCCAATATGTGATTTTATGTCATTGGTTGAACATTTAGGTCATTTTCATCCTCCCTAGGCTTATTCTAATCCAATTAGGATTTTTAACCAATCTTGTGCATCCAATATGTGATTTTGTGTCATTTTGTGTCATTGGTTGAGCATTTAGGTCATTTTCGTCCTCCCTAGGCTTATTCTAATCCAATTAGGGTTTTTAACCAATCTTGTGCATCCAATATGTGATTTTGTGTCATTAGTTGCACATTTAGGTCGTTTTCGTCCTCCCTAGGCTGATTCTAATCCAATTAGGGTTTTTAACCAATCTTGTGCATCCAATATGTGATTTTGTGTCATTTTGTGTCATTGGTTGAACATTTAGGTCATTTTCGTCCTCCCTAGGCTTATTCTAATCCAATTAGGGTTTTTAACCAATCTTGTGCATCCAATATGTGATTTTATGTTATTTTGTGTCATTGGTTGAACATTTAGGTCATTTTCGTCTTCCCTAGGCTTATTCTAATCCAATTAGGGTTTTTAACCAATCTTGTGCATCCAATATGTGATTTTGTGTCATTTTGTGTCATTGGTTGAACATTTAGGTCATTTTCCTCCTCCCTAGGCTTACTCCAATCCAATTAGGGTTTTTAACCAATCTTCTGCATCCAATATGTGATTTTGTGTCATTTTGTGTCATTGGTTGAACATTTAGGTCATTTTCGTCCTCCCTAGGCTTATTCTAATCCAATTAGGGTTTTTAACCAATCTTGTGCATCCAATATGTGATTTTGTGTCATTTTGTGTCATTGGTTGAACATTTAGGTCATTTTCGTCCTCCCTAGGCTTATTCTAATCATATTAGGGTTTTTAACCAATCTTGTGCATCCAATATGTGATTTTGAGTCATTTTTTGTCATCGGTTGAACATTTAGGTCATTTTCGTCCTCCCTAGGCTAATTCTAATCCAATTAGGGTTTTTAACCAATCTTGTGCATCCAATATGTGATTTTGTGTCATTTTGTGTCATTGGTTGAACATTTAGGTCATTTTTGTCCTCCCTAGGCTTATTCTAATCCAATTAGGGTTTTTAACCAATCTTTTGCATCCAATATGTGATTTTGTGTCATTGGTTGAACATTTAGGTCATTTTCGTCCTCCCTAGGTTTATTCTAATCCAATTAGGGTTTTTAACCAATCTTGTGCATCCAATATGTGATTTTGTGTCATTTTGTGTCATTTGTTGAACATTTAGGTCATTTTCGTCCTCCCTAGGCTTATTCTAATCCAATTAGGGTTTTTAACCAATCTTGTGCATCCAATATGTGATTTTGTGTCATTTTGTGTCATCAGTTGAACATTTAGATCGTTTTCGTCCTCCCTAGCTTATTCTAATCCGATTAGGGTTTTTAACCAATCTTGTGCATCCAATATGTGATTTTGTGTCATCAGTTGAACATTTTGGTCATTTTCGTTCTCCCTAGGCTTATTCTAATCCAATTAGGGTTTTTAACCAATCTTGTGAATCCAATATGTGATTTTGTGTCATTTTGTGTCATCGGTTGAACATTTAGGTCATTTTCGTCCTCTCTAGGCTTATTCTAATCCAATTAGGGTTTTTAACCAATCTTGTGCATCCAATATGTGATTTTGTGTCATTGGTTGAACATTTAGGTCATTTTCATCCTCCCTAGGCTTATTCTAATCCAATTAGGGTTTTTAACCAATCTTGTGCATCCAATATGTGATTTTGTGTCATTTTGTGTCATTGGTTGAACATTTAAGTCATTTTCGTCCTCCCTAAGCTTATTCTAATACAATTACGGTTTTTAACCAATCTTGTGCATCCAATATGTGATTTTTTGTCATTGGTTGAACATTTAGGTCATTTTCGTCCTCCCTAGGCTTTTTCTAATCTAATTAGGGTTTTTAACCAATCTTGTGCATCCAATATGTGATTTTGTGTCATTTTGTGTCATTGGTTGATTATTTAGGTCATTTTCGTCCTCCCTAGGCTTATTCTAATCCGATTAGGGTTTTTAACCAATCTTGTGCATCCAATATGTGATTTTGTGTCATCAGTTGAACATTTTGGTCATTTTCGTCCTCCCTAGGCTTATTCTAATCCAATTAGGGTTTTCAACCAATCTTGTGCATCCAATATGTGATTTTGTGTCATTTTGTGTCATTTGTTGAACATTTAGGTCATTTTCGTCCTCCCTAGGCTTATTCTAATCCAATTAGGGTTTTTAACCAATCTTGTGCATCCAATATGTGTTTTTGTGTCATTTTGTGTCATTGGTTGAACATTTAGGTCATTTTCATCCTCCCTAGGCTTATTCTAATCCAATTAGGGTTTTTAACCAATCTTGTGCATCCAATATGTGATTTTGTGTCATTTTGTGTCATTGGTTGAACATTTAGGTCATTTTCGTCATCCCCAGGCTTATTCTAATCCAATTAGGGTTTTTAACCAATCTTGTGCATCCAATATGTGATTGTGTCATTGGTTGAACATTTAGGTCATTTTCGTCCTCCCTAGGCTTATTCTAATCCAATTAGGGTTTTTAACCAATCTTGTGCATCCAATATGTGATTTTGTGTCATTTTGTGTCAATGGTTCCACATTTAGGTCATTTTCGTCCTCCCTAGGCTTATTCTAATCCAATTAGGGTTTTTAACCAATCTTGTGCATCCAATATGTGATTTTGTGTCATTTTGTGTCATTGGTTGAACATTTAGGTCATTTTCGTCCTCCCTAGGCTTATTCTAATCCAATTAGGGTTTTTAACCAATCTTGTGCATCCAATATGTGATTTTGTGTCATTTTGTGTCATTGGTTGAACATTTAGGTCATTTTCGTCCTCCCTAGGCTTATTCTAATCTAATTTGGGTTTTTAACCAATCTTGTGCATCCAATATGTGATTTTGTGTCATTTTGTGTCATTGGTTGAACATTTAGGTCATTTTCGTCCTCCCTAGGCTTATTCTAATCCAATTAAGGTTTTTAACCAATCTTGTGCATCCAATATGTGATTTTGTGTCATTTTGTGTCATTGGTTGAACATTTAGGTCATTTTCATCCTCCCTAGGCTTATTCTAATCCAATTAGGGTTTTAAACCAATCTTGTGCATCCAATATGTGATTTTGCGTCATTGGTTGAACATTTAGGTCATTTTCGTCCTCCCTAGGCTTATTCTAATCCAATTAGGGTTTTTAACCAATCTTGTGCATCCAATATGTGATTTTGTGTCATTTTGTGTCATTGGTTGAACATTTAGGTCATTTTCGTCCTCCCTAGGCCTATTCTAATCTAATTAAGGTCTTTAACCAATCTTGTGCATCCAATATGTGATTTTGTGTCATTGGTTGAACATTTAGGTCATTTTCGTCCTCCCTAGGCTTATTCTAATCCAATTAGGGTTTTTAACCAATCTTGTGCATCCAATATGTGATTTTGTGTCATTTTGTGTCATTGGTTGAACATTTAGGTCATTTTCGTCCTCCCTAGACTTATTCTAATCCAATTATGGTTTTTAACCAATCATGTGCATCCAATATGTGATTTTGTGTCATTTTGTGTTATTGGTTGATCATTTAGGTCATTTTCGTCCTCCCTAGGCTTATTCTAATCCAATTAGGGTTTTTAACCAATCTTGTGCATCCAATATGTGATTTTGTGTCATTGGTTGAACTTTTAGGTCAATTTCGTCCTCCCTAGGCTTATTCTAATCCAATTAGGGTTTTTAACCAATCTTGTGCATCCAATATGTGATTTTGTGTCATTGGTTGAACATTTAGGTCATTTTCGTCCTCCCTAGGCTTATTCTAATCCAATTAGGGTTTTTAACCAATCTTGTGCATCCAATATGTGATTTTGTGTCATCGGTTGAATATTTAGGTCATTTTTGTCCTCCCTAGGCTTATTCTAATCCAATTAGGGTTTTTAACCAATCTTGTGCATCCAATATGTGATTTTGTGTCATTGGTTGAACATTTAGGTCATTTTCGTCCTCCCTAGGCTTATTCTAATCCAATTAGGGTTTTTAACCAATCTTGTGCATCCAATATGTGATTTTGTGTCATTGGTTGAACATTTAGGTCATTTTCGTCCTCCCTAGGCTTATTCTAATCCAATTAGGGTTTTTAACCAATCTTGTGCATCCAATATGTGATTTTTTTATCATTTTGTGTTATTGGTTGAACATTTAGGTCATTTTCGTCCTCCCTAGGCTTATTCTAATCCAATTAGGGTTTTTAACCAATCTGCTGCATCCAATATGTGATTTTGTGTCATTGGTTGAACATTTAGGTCATTTTCGTCCTCCCTAGGCTTATTCTAATCCAATTAGGGTTTTTAACCAATCTTGTGCATCCAATATGTGATTTTGTGTCATTGGTTGAACATTTAGGTCATTTTCGTCCTCCCTAGGCTTATTCTAATCCAATTAGGGTTTTTAACCAATCTTGTGCATCCAATATGTGATTTTATGTCATTGGTTGAACATTTAGGTCATTTTCATCCTCCCTAGGCTTATTCTAATCCAATTAGGATTTTTAACCAATCTTGTGCATCCAATATGTGATTTTGTGTCATTTTGTGTCATTGGTTGAACATTTAGGTCATTTTCGTCCTCCCTAGGCTTATTCTAATCCAATTAGGGTTTTTAACCAATCTTGTGCATCCAATATGTGATTTTGTGTCATTTTGTATCATTGGTTGAACATTTAGGTCATTTTCGTCCTCCCTAGGCTTTTTCTAATCCAATTAGGGTTTTTAACCAATCTTGTACATCCAATATATGATTTTGTGTCATTAGTTGAACATTTAGGTCGTTTTCGTCCTCCCTAGGCTTATTCTAATCCTATTAGGGTTTTTAACCAATCTTGTGCATCCAATATGTGATTTTGTGTGATTGGTTGAACATTTAGGTCATTCTCGTCCTCCCTAGGCTTATTCTAATCCAATTAGGGTTTTTAACCAATCTAGTGCATCCAATATGTGATTTTGTGTCATTGGGTGAACATTTAGGTCATTTTCGTCCTCTCTAGGCTTATTCTAATCCAATTAGGGTTTTTAACCAATCTAGTGCATCCCATATGTGATTTTGTGTCATTGGTTTAACATTTAGGTCATTTTCGTCCTCCCTAGGATTATTCTAAACCAATTAGGGTTTTTAACCAATCTTGTGCATCCAATATGTGATTTTGTGTCATTTTGTGTCATTGGTTGAACATTTCGGTCATTTTCATCCTCCCTAGGCTTATTCTAATCCAATTAGGGTTTTTAACCAATCTTGTGCATCCAATATGTGATTTTGTGTCATTTTATGTCATTGGTTGAACATTTAAGTCATTTTCGTCCTCCCTAAGCTTATTCTAATACAATTACCGTTTTTAACCAATCTTGTGCATCCAATATGTGATTTTGTGTCATTGGTTGAACATTTAGGTCATTTTCGTCCTCCCTAGGCTTATTCTAATCTAATTAGGGTTTTTAACCAATCTTGTCCATCCAATATGTGATTTAGTGTCATTTTGTGTCATTGGTTGAACATTTAGGTCATTTTCGTCCTCCCTAGGCTTATTCTAATCCAATTAGGGTTTTTAACCAAACTTGTGCTTCCAATATGTGATTTTGTGTCATTAGTTGAACATTTAGGTCGTTTTCATCCTCCCTAGGCTTCTTCGAATCCAATTAGGGTTTTTAACGAATCTTGTGCATCCAATATGTGATTTTGTGTCATTTTGTGTCATTTGTTGATCATTTAGGTCATTTTCGTCCTCCCTAGGCTTATTCTAATCCAATTAGGGTTCTTAACCAATCTTGTGCATCCAATATGTGATTTTATGTCATTGGTTGAACATTTAGGTCATTTTCATCCTCCCTAGGCTTATTCTAATCCAATTAGGATTTTTAACCAATCTTGTGCATCCAATATGTGATTTTGTGTCATTTTGTGTCATTGGTTGAGCATTTAGGTCATTTTCGTCCTCCCTAGGCTTATTCTAATCCAATTAGGGTTTTTAACCAATCTTGTGCATCCAATATGTGATTTTGTGTCATTTTGTGTCATTGTGTGAACATTTAGGTCATTTTCGTCCTCCCTAGGCTTATTCTAATCCAATTAGGGTTTTTAACCAATCTTGTGCATCCAATATGTGATTTTGTGTCATTTTGTGTCATTGGTTGAACATTTAGGTCATTTTCGTCCTCCCTAGGCTTAATTTAATCCAATTAGGGTTTTTAACCAATCTTGTGCAACCAATATGTGATTTTGTGTAATTTTGTGTCATTGGTTGAACATTTAGGTCATTTTCGTCCTCCATAGGCTTATTCTAATCCAATTAAGGTTTTTAACCAATCTTGTGCAACCAATATGTGATTTTGTGTCATTTTGTGTCATTGGTTGAACATTTAGGTAATTTTCGTCCTCCCTAAGATTATTCTAATCCAAGTAGGGTTTTTAACCAATCTTGTGCATCCAGTATGTTATTTTGTGTCATTTTGTGTCATTGGTTGAACGTTTAGGTCATTTTCGTCCTCCTAAGGCTTATTCTAATCCAATTAGGGTTTTTAACCAATCTTGTGCAACCAATATGTGATTTTGTGTCATTTTGTGTCATTGGTTGAATATTTAGGTAATATTCGTCCTCCCTAAGCTTATTCTAATCCAATTAGGGTTTTTAACCAATCTTGTGCATCTAGTATGTGATTTTGTGTCATTTTGTGTCATTGGTTGAATATTTAGGTCATTTTCGTCCTCCCTAGGTTTATTCTAATCCAATTAGGGTTTTTAACCAATCTTGTGCATCCAATATGTGATTTTGTGTGATTTTGTGTCATTGGTTGAACATTTAGGTCATTTTCGTCATCCATAGGCTTATTCTAATCCAATTAGGGTTTTTAACCAATCTTGTGCATCCAATATGTGATTTTGTGTCATTTTGTGTCACTGGTTGAACATTTAGGTCATTTTCGTCCTCCCTAGGCTTATTCTAATCCAATTAGGGTTTTTAACCAATCTTGTGCATCCAATATGTGATTTTGTGTCATTTTGTGTCATTGGTTGAACATTTAGGTCATTTTCGTCCTCCCTAGGCTTATTTTAATCCAATTATGGTTTTTAACCAATCTTGTGCATCCAATATGTGATTTTGTGTCATTTTGTGTCATTGGTTGAACATTTAGGTCATTTTCGTCCTCCCTAGGCTTATTCTAATCCAATTAGGGTTTTTAACCAATCTTGTGCATCCAATATGTGATTTTGTGTGATTTTTTGTCATTGGTTGAACATTTAGGTCATTTTCGTCCTCCCTAGGCTTATTCTAATCCAATTAGGGTTTTTAACCAATCTTGTGCATCCAATATGTGATTTTGTGTCATTTTGTGTCATTGGTTGAACATTTAGGTCATTTTCGTCCTCCCTAGGCTTATTCTAATCCAATTAGGGTTTTTAACCAATCTTGTGCATCCAATATGTGATTTGGTGTCATTGGTTGAAAATTTAGGTCATTTTCGTCCTCCCTAGGCTTATTCTAATCCAATTAGCGTTTTTAACCAATCTTGTGCGTCCAATATGTGATTTTGTGTCATTGGTTGAACATTTAGGTCATTTTCGTCCTCCACAGGCTTATTCTAATCCAATTAGGGTTTTTAACCAATCTTGTGCATCCAATATGTGATTATGTGTTGTTTTGTGTCATTGGTTGAACATTTAGGTCATTTTCGTCCTCCCTAGGCTTATTCTAATCCAATTAGGGTTTTTAACCAATCTTGTGCATCCAATATGTGATTTTGTGTCATTTTGTGTCATTGGTTGAACATTTAGGTCATTTTCGTCCTCCCTAGGCTTATTCTAATCCAATTAGGGTTTTTAACCAATCTTGTGCATCCAATATGTGATTTTGTGTCATTTTGTGCTATTGGTTGAACATTTAGGTCATTTTCGTCCTCCCTAGGCTTATTCTAATCCAATTAGGGTTTTTAACCAATCTTGTGCATCCAATATGTGATTTTGTGTCATTGGTTGAACATTTAGGTCATTTTTGTCCTCCCTAGGCTTATTCTAATCCAATTAGGATTTTTAACCAATCTTGTGCATCCAATATGTGATTTTGTGTCATTGGTTGAACATTTAGGTCATTTTCGTCCTCCCTAGGCTTATTCTAATCCAATTAGGGTTTTTAACCAATCTTGTGCATCCAATATGTGATTTTGTGTCATATTGTGTCATTGGTTGAACATTTAGGTCATTTTCGTCCTCCCTAGGCTTATTCTAATCCAATTAGGGTTTTTAACCAATCTTGTGCATCCAATATGTGATTTAGTGTCATTTTGTGTCATTGGTTGAACATTTAGGTCATTTTCGTCCTCCCTAGGCTTATTCTAATCCAATTAGGGTTTTTAACCAATCTTGTGCATCCAATATCTGATTTTGTGTCATTGGTTGAACATTTAGGTTATTTTCGTCCTCTCTAGGCTTATTCTAATCCAATTAGGGTTTTTAACCAATCTTGTGCATCCAATATGTGATTTTGTGTCATTTTGTGTCATTGGTTGAACATTTAGGTTATTTTCGTCCTCCCTAGGCTTTTTCTAATACAATTACGGTTTTTAACCAATCTTGTGCATCCAATATGTGATTTTGTGTCATTGGTTGAATATTTATGTCATTTTCGTCCTCCCTAGGCTTATTCTAATCCAATTAGGGTTTTTAACCAATCTAGTGCATGCAATATGTGATTTTGTGTCATTTTGTGTCATTGGTTGAACATTTAGGTCATTTTCGTCCTCCCTAGGCTTATTCTAATCCAATTAGGGTTTTTAACCAATCTTGTGAATCCAATATCTGATTTTGTGCCATTGGTTGAACATTTAGGTCATTTTCGTCCTCCCTAGGCTTATTCTAATCCAATTAGGGTTTTTAACCAATCTTGTGCATCCAATATGTGATTTTGTGTCATTTTGTGTCATTGGTTGAACATTTAGGTCATTTTCGTCCTCCCTAGGCTTATTCTAATCCAATTACGGTTTTTAACCAATCTTGTGCATCCAATATGTGATTTTGTGTCATTGGTTGAACATTTAGGTCATTTTCGTCCTCCCTAGGCTTATTTTAATCCAATTAGGGTTTTTAACCAATCTTGTGCATCCAATATATGATTTTGTGTCATTGGTTGAACATTTAGGTCGTTTTAGTCCTCCCTAGGCTTATTCTAATCCAATTAGGGTTTTTAACCAATCTTGTGCATCCAATATGTGATTTTGTGTCATTGGTTGAACATTTAGGTCGTTTCCGTCCTCCCTAGGCTTATTCTAATCCAATTAGGGTTTTCAACCAATCTTGTGCATCCAATATGTGATTTTGTGTCATTTTGTGTCATTTGTTGAACATTTAGGTCATTTTCGTCCTCCCTAGGCTTATTCTAATCCAATTAGGGTTTTTAACCAATCTTGTGCATCCAATATGTGATTTTGTGTCATTTTGTGTCATCAGTTGAACATTTAGGTCGTTTTCGTCCTCCCTAGCTTATTCTAATCCGATTAGGGTTTTTAACCAATCTTGTGCATCCAATATGTGATGTTGTGTCATCAGTTGAACATTTTGGTCATTTTCGTCCTCCCTAGGCTTATTCTAATCCAATTAGGGTTTTTAACCAATCTTGTGCATCCAATATGTGATTTTGTGTCATTTTGTGTCATCGGTTGAACATTTAGGTCATTTTCGTCCTCTCTAGGCTTATTCTAATCCAATTAGGGTTTTTAACCAATCTTGTGCATCCAATATGTGATTTTGTGTCATTTTGTGTCATTGGTTGAACATTTAGGTCATTTTCATCCTCCCTAGGCTTATTCTAATCCAATTTGGGTTTTTAACCAATCTTGTGCATCCAATATGTGATTTTGTGTCATTTTGTGTCATTGGTTGAACATTTAAGTCATTTTCGTCCTCCCTAGGCTTATTCTAATCCTATTAGGGTTTTTAACCAATCTTGTGCATCCAATATGTGATTTTGTGTTATTTTGTGTCATTGGTTGAACATTTAGGTCATTCTCGTCCTCCCTAGGCTTATTCTAATCCAATTAGGGTTTTTAACCAATCTAGTGCATCCAATATGTGATTTTGTGTCATTGGTTGAACATTTAGGTCATTTTCGTCCTCTCTAGGCTTATTCTAATCCAATTAGGGTTTTTAACCAATCTAGTGCATCCCATATGTGATTTTGTGTCATTGGTTTAACATTTAGGTCATTTTCGTCCTCCCTAGGATTATTCTAAACCAATTAGGGTTTTTAACCAATCTTGTGCATCCAATATGTGATTTTGTGTCATTTTGTGTCATTGGTTGAACATTTCGGTCATTTTCATCCTCCCTAGGCTTATTCTAATCCAATTAGGGTTTTTAACCAATCTTGTGCATCCAATATGTGATTTTGTGTCATTTTATGTCATTGGTTGAACATTTAAGTCATTTTCGTCCTCCCTAAGCTTATTCTAACACAATTACCGTTTTTAACCAATCTTGTGCATCCAATATGTGATTTTGTGTCATTGGTTGAACATTTAGGTCATTTTCGTCCTCCCTAGGCTTATTCTAATCTAATTAGGGTTTTTAACCAATCTTGTCCATCCAATATGTGATTTAGTGTCATTTTGTGTCATTGGTTGAACATTTAGGTCATTTTCGTCCTCCCTAGGCTTATTCTAATCCAATTAGGGTTTTTAACCAATCTTGTGCTTCCAATATGTGATTTTGTGTCATTCGTTGAACATTTAGGTCGTTTTCGTCCTCCCTAGGCTTATTCGAATCCAATTAGGGTTTTTAACCAATCTTGTGCATCCAATATGTGATTTTGTGTCATTTTGTGTCATT
>JBBPBQ010000401.1:0-11164 GCA_037974755.1 Cicer yamashitae | reverse complement strand
GTGCATCCAATAATTGATTTTGTGTCATTGGTTGCACATTTAGGTCATTTTCGTCCTCCCTAGGATTATTCTAATCCCATTAGGGTTTTTAACCAATCTTGTCCACCCAATAAGTGATTTTGTGTCATTGGTTGAACATTTAGGTCATTTTTGCCTCCCTAGGCTTATTCTAATCCAATTAAGGTTTTTAACCATTCTTATGCATCCAATAATTGATTTTGTGTCATTGGTTGCACATTTAGGTCATTTTCGTCCTCCCTAGACTTATTCTAATCCAATTAGGGTTTTTAACCAATCTTGTGCATCCAATAAGTGATTTTGTGTCATTGGTTGAACATTTAGGTCATTTTCGTCCTCCCTAGGCTTATTCTAATCCAATTAGGGTTTTTATCCAATCTTGTGCATCCAATATGTGATTTTGTGTCATTGGTTGAACATTTAGGTCATTTTCGTCCTCCCTAGGCTTATTATAATCCAATTAGGGTTTTTAACCAATCTTGTGCATCCAATATGTGATTTTGTGTCATTGGTTGAACAGTTAGGTCATTTTCGTCCTCCCTAGGCTTATTCTAATCCAATTAGGGTTTTTAACCAATCTTGTGCATCCAATATGTGATTTTGTGTCATTGGTTGAACATTTAGGTCATTTTCGTCCTCCCTAGGCTTATTCTAATCCAATTAGGGTTTTTAACCACTAGTGCATCCAATATGTGATTTGGTGTCATTGGTTGAACATTTAGGTCATTTTCGTCCTCCCTAGGCTTATTCTAATCCAATTAGGGTTTTTAACCAATCTTGTGCATCCAATATATGATTTTGTGTCATTGGTTGAACATTTAGGTCATTTTCGTCCTCCCTAGGCTTTTTCTAATCCAATTAGGGTTTTTAACCAATCTTGTGCATCCAATAAGTGATTTTGTGTCATTGGTTGAACATTTAGGTCATTTTCGTCCTCCCTAGGCTTATTCTAATCCAATTAAGGTTTTTAACCAATCTTGTGCATCCAATAATTGATTTTGTGTCATTGGTTGAACATTTAGGTCATTTTCGTCCTCCCTAGGCTTATTCTAATCCAATTAGGGTTTTTAACCAATCTTGTGCATCCAATATGTGATTTTGTGTAATTGGTTGCACATTTAGGTCATTTTCCTCCTCCCTAGGCTTATTCTAATCCAATTAGTGTTTTTAACAAATCTTGTGCATCCAATAAATGATTGTGTTATTGGTTGAACAATTAGGTCATTTTTGTCCTCCCTAGGCTTATTCTAATCCAATTAGAGTTTTTAACCAATCTTGTGCATCCAATATGTGATATGTGTTATTGGTTGAACATTTAGGTCATTTTCATCCTCCATATGCTTATTCTAATCCAATTAGGGTTTTTAACCAATCTTGTGCATCCAATATGTGATTTTGTGTAATTGGTTGCACGTTTAGGTCATTTTCCTCCTCCCTAGGCTTATTCTAATCCAATTAGGATTTTTAACAAATATTGTGCATCCAATAATTGATTGTGTCATTGGTTGAACATTTAGGTCATTTTTGTCCTCCCTAGGCTTATACTAATCCAATTAGGGTTTTTAACCAATCTTGTGCATCCAATATGTGATTTTGTGTCATTGGTTGAAGATTTAGGTCATTTTCGTCATCGCTAGGCTTATTCTAATCCAATTAGGGTTTTTAACCAATCTTGTGCATCCAATAAGTGATTTTGTGTCATTGGTTGAACATTTAGGTCATTTTCGTCCTCCCTAGGCTTATTCTAATCCAATTAAGGTTTTTAACCAATCTTGTGCATCCAATAAGTGATTTTGTGTCATTGGTTGAACATTTAGGTCATTTTCGTCCTCCCTAGGCTTATTCTAATCCAATTAAGGTTTTTAACCAATCTTGTCCATCCAATAATTGATTTTGTGTCATTGGTTGAACATTTAGGTCATTTTCGTCCTCCCTAGGCTTATTCTAATCCAATTAGGGTTTTTAACCAATCTTGTGCATCCAATATGTGATTTTGTGTAATTGGTTGAACATTTAGGTCATTTTCGTCCTCCCAAGGCTTATTCTAATCCAATTAAGGTTTTTAACCAATCTTGTGCATCCAATAATTGATTTTGTGTCATTGGTTGAACATTTAGGTCATTTTTCGACCTCTCTAGGCTTATTCGAATCCAATTAGGGTTTTTAACCAATGTTGCGCATCAAATATGTGATTTTGTGTAATTGGTTGAACATTTAGGTCATTTCCGTCCTCTCTAGGCTTATTCTAATCCAATTAGGGTTTTTAACCAATCTTGTGCATCCAATAAGTGATTTTGTGTCATTTTGTGTCATTGGTTGAACATTTAGGTCATTTTCGTCCTCGCTAGGCTTATTCTAATCAAATTAGGGTTTTTAACCAATCTTGTGCATCCAATAAATGATTTTGTGTCATTGGTTGAACATTTAGGTCATTTTCGTCCTCCCAAGGCTTATTCTAATCCAATTAGGGTTTTTAACCAATCTTGTGCATCCAATATGTGATTTTGTGTAATTGGTTGCACATTTAGGTCATTTTCCTCCTCCCTAGGCTTATTCTAATCCAATTCGGGTTTTTAGCCAATCTTGTGCATCCAATATGTGATTTTGTGTCATTGGTTGAACATTTTGGTCATTTTCATCCTCGCTAGGCTTATTCTAATCCAATTAGGGTTTTTAACCAATCTTGTGCATCTTATAAGTGATTTTGTGTCATTGGTTGAACATTTAGGTCATTTTCGTCCTCCCTAGGCTTATTCTAATCCAATTAGGGTTTTTAACCAATCTTGTGCATCAAATAAATGATTTTGTGTCATTGGTTGAACATTTAGGTCATTTTCGTCCTCCCAAGGCTTATTCTAATCCAATTAGGGTTTTTAACCAATCTTGTGCATCCAATATGTGAGTTTGTGTAATTAATTGCACATTAAGGTCATTTCCGTCCTCCCTAGGCTTATTCTAATCCAATTAGGGTTTTTAACCAATCTTGTGCATCCAATATGTGAGTTTGGGTCATTGGTTGAACATTTAGGTCATTTTCGTCCTCACTAGGCTTATTCTAATCCAATTAGGGTTTTTAACCAATCTTGTGCATCTTATTAGTGATTTTGTGTCATTGGTTGAACATTTAGGTTATTTTTGCCTCCCTAGGCTTATTCTAATCCAATTAATGTTTTTAACCAATCTGGTGCATCCAATAATTGATTTTGTGTCATTGGTTGCACATTTAGGTCATTTTCGTCCTCCCTAGAATTATTCTAATCCCATTAGGGTTTTTAACCAATCTTGTCCACCCAATAAGTGATTTTGTGTCATTGGTTGAACATTTAGGTCATTTTTGCCTCCCTAGGCTTATTCTAATCCAATTAAGGTTTTTAACCAATCTTATGCATCCAATAATTGATTTTGTGTCATTGGTTGCACATTTAGGTCATTTTCGTCCTCCCTAGACTTATTCTAATCCAATTAGGGTTTTTAACCAATCTTGTGCATCCAATAAGTGATTTTGTGTCATTGGTTGAACATTTAGGTCATTTTCGTCCTCCCAAGGCTTATTCTAATCCAATTAGGGTTTTTAACTAATCTTTTGCATCCAATATGTGATTTTGTGTCATTGGTTGAACATTTAGGTCATTTTCGTCCTCCCTAGGCTTATTCTAATCCAATTAGGGTTTTTAACAAATCTTGTGCATCCAATAAGTGATTTTGTGTCATTTTGTGTCATTGGTTGAACATTTAGTTCATTTTCGTCCTCCCTAGGCTTATTCTAATCCAATTAGGGTTTTTTACTAATCTTGTGCATATAATAAGTGATTTTGTGTCATTGGTAATCCAATAAGGTCATTTTCGTCCTTGCTAGGCTTATTCTAATCCAATTAGGGTTTTTAACCAATCTTGTGCATCCAATATGTGATTTTGTGTCATTGGTTGCGCATTTAGGTCATTTTCGTCCTCCCTAGGCTTATTCTAATCCGATTAGGGTTTTTAACCAATCTTGTGCATCCAATATGTGATTTTGTGTCATTTTGTGTCATTGGTTGAACATTTAGGTCATTTTCGTCCTCCCTAGGCTTATTCTAATCCAATTATGGTTTTTAACCAATCTTGTGCATCAATTATGTGATTTTGTGTCATTTTGTGTCATTGTTTGAACATTTAGGTCATTTTCGTCCTCCCTAGGCTTATTCTAATCCAATTATGGTTTTTAACCAATCTTGTGCATCCAATATGTGATTTTGTGTCATTTTGTGTCATTGGTTGAACATTTAGGTCATTTTCGTCCTCCCAAGGCTTATTCTAATCCAATTAGGGTTTTTAACCAATCTTGTGCATCCAATATGTGAATTTTTGTAATTAGTTGCACATTTAGGTCATTTCCGTCCTCCCTAGGCTTATTCTAATCCAATTAGGGTTTTTAACCAATCTTGTGCATCCAATATGTGAGTTTGGGTCATTGGTTGAACATTTAGGTCATTTTCGTCCTCACTAGGCTTATTCTAATCCAATTAGGGTTTTTAACCAATCTTGTGCATCTTATTAGTGATTTTGTGTCATTGGTTGAACATTTAGGTCATTTTCGTCCTCCCTAGGCTTATTCTAATCCAATTAAGGTTTTTAACCAATCTTGTGCATCCAATAAGTGATTTTGTGTCATTGGTTGAACATTTAGGTCATTTTCGTCCTCCCTAGGCTTATTCTAATCCAATTAAGGTTTTTAACCAATCTTGTCCATCCAATAATTGATTTTGTGTCATTGGTTGACCATTTAGGTCATTTTCGTCCTCCCTAGGCTTATTCTAATCCAATTAAGGTTTTTAACCAATCTTGTGCATCCAATAAGTGATTTTGTGTCATTGGTTGAACAGTTAGGTCATTTTCGTCCTCCCTAGGCTTATTCTAATCCAATTAAGGTTTTTAACCAATCTTGTGCATCCAATAATTGATTTTGTGTCATTGGTTGAACATTTAGGTCATTTTCGTCCTCCCTAGGCTTATTCTAATCCAATTAGGGTTTTTAACCAATCTTGTGCATCCAATATGTGATTTTGTGTAATTGGTTGAACATTTAGGTCATTTTCGTCCTCTCTAGGCTTATTCTAATCCAATTAGGGTTTTTAACAATTCTTGTGCATCCAATAAGTGATTTTGTGTCATTGGTTGAACATTTAGGTCATATTCGTCCTCCCTAGGCTTATTCTAATCCAATTAAGGTTTTTACCCAATCTTGTGCATCCAATAAGTGATTTTGGGTCATTGGTTGAACATTTAGGTCATTTTTGTCCTCCCTAAGCTTATTCTAATCCAATTAGGGTTTTTAACCAATCTTGTGCATCCAATATGTGATTTTGTGTAATTGGTTGCACATTTAGGTCATTTTCGCCCTCCCTAGGCTTATTCTAATCCAATTAGGGTTTTTAACAAATCTTGTGCATCCAATAATTGATTGTGTCATTGGTTGAACATTTAGGTCATTTTTGTCCTCCCTAGGCTTATTCTAATCCAATTAGAGTTTTTAACCAATCGTGTGCATCCAATATGTGATTTGTGTTATTGGTTGAACATTTACGTCATTTTCATCCTCCATATGCTTATTCTAATCCAATTAGGGTTTTTAACCAATCTTGTGCATCCAATATGTGATTTTGTGACATTGGTTGCACATTTAGGTCATTTTCGTCCTCCCTAGGCTTATTCTAATCCAATTAGGGTTTTTAACCAATCTTGTGCATCCCATAAGTGATTTTGTGTCGTTGGTTGAACATTTAGGTCATTTTCGTCCTCCCAAGGCTTATTCTAATCCAATTAGGGTTTTTAGCCAATCTTGTGCATCCAATATGTGATTTTGTGTCATTGGTTGAACATTTAAGTCATTTTCGTCCTCTCTAGGTTTATTCTAATCCAATTAGGGTTTTTAACCAATCTTGTGCATCTTATAAGTGATTTTGTGTCATTGGTTGATCATTTAGGTCATTTTCGTCCTCCCTAGGCTTATTCTAATCCAATTAAGGATTTTAACCAATCTTGTGCATCCAATAGGTGATTTTGTGTCATTGGTTGAACATTTAGGTCATTTTCGTCCTCCCTAGGCTTATTCTAATCAAATTAAGGTTTTTAACCAATCTTGTGGATCCAATAATTGATTTTGTGTCATTGGTTGAACATTTAGGTCATTTTTCGTCCTCCCTAGGCTTATTCGAATCCAATTAGGGTTTTTAACCAATCTTGTGCATCCAATATGTGATTTTGTGTAATTGGTTGAACATTTAGGTCATTTTCGTCCTCTCTAAGCTTATTCTAATCCAATTAGGGTTTTTAACCAATCTTGTGCATCCAATAAGTGATTTTGTGTCATTTTGTGTCATTGGTTGAACATTTAGGTCATTTTCGTCCTCGCTAAGCTTATTCTAATTAAATTAGGGTTTTTAACCAATCTTGTGCATCCAATAAATGATTTTGTGTCATTGGTTGAACATTTAGGTCATTTTCGTCCTCTCAAGGCTTATTCTAATCCAATTAGGGTTTTTAAAAAATCTTGTGCATCCAATATGTGATTTTGTGTAATTGGTTGCACATTTAGGTCATTTTCGTCCTCCCTAGGCTTATTCTAATCCAATTAAGGTTTTTAACCAATCTTGTGCATCCAATAAGTGATTTTGTGTCATTGGTTGAACATTTAGGTCATTTTCGTCCTCCCTAGGCTTATTCTAATCCAATTAAGGTTTTTAACCAATCTTGTGCATCCAATAATTGATTTTGTGTCATTGGTTGAACATTTAGGTCATTTTCGTCCTCCCTAGGCTTATTCTAATCCAATTAGGGTTTTTAACCAATCTTGTGCATCCAATATGTGATTTTGTGTCATTGGTTGAACATTTAGGTCATTTTCGTCATCGCTAGGCTTATTCTAATCCAATTAGGGTTTTTAACCAATCTTGTGCATCCAATATGTGATTTTGTGTCATTGGTTGAACATTTAGGTCATTTTCGTCATCGCTAGGGTTATTCTAATCCAATTAGGGTTTTTAACCAATCTTGTGCATCTTATAAGTGATTTTGTGTCATTGGTTGAACATTTAGGTCATTTTCGTCCTCCCTAGGCTTATTCTAATCCAATATAGGTTTTTAACCAATCTTGTTCATCCAATAATTGATTTTGTGTCATTGGTTGCACATTTAGGTCATTTTCGTCCTCCCTAGACCTATTCTAATCACATTAGGGTTTTTAACCAATCATGTGCATCCAATAAGTGATTTTGTGTCATTGATTGAACATTTAGGTCATTTTCGTCCTCCCAAGGCTTATTCTAATCCAATTAGGGTTTTTAACCAATCTTGTGCATCCAATATGTGATTTTGTGTAATTGGTTGCACATTTACGTCATTTTCGTCCTCCCTAGGCTTATTCTAATCCAATTAACGTTTTTAACCAATCTTGTACATCCAATAAGTGATTTTGTGTCATTGGTTGAACATTTAGGTCATTTTCGTCATCGCTAGGCTTATTCGAATCCAATTAGGGTTTTTAACCAATCTTGTGCATCTTATAAGTGACTTTGTGTCATTGGTTGAACATTTAGGTCATTTTCGTCCTCCCTAGGCTTATTCTAATCCAATTAAGGATTTTAACCAATCTTGTGCATCCAATAAGTGATTTTGTGTCATTGGTTGAACATTTAGGTAATTTTCGTCCTCCCTAAGCTTATTCTAATCCAATTAAGGTTTTTAACCAATCTTGTGCATCCAATAATTGATTTTGTGTCATTGGTTGAACATTTAGGTCATTTTCGTCCTCCCTAGGCTTATTCTAATCCAATTAGGGTTTTTAACCAATCTTGTGCATCCAATATGTGATTTTGTGTAATTGGTTGAACATTTAGGTCATTTTCGTCCTCTCTAGGCTTATTCTAATCCAATTAGGGTTTTTAACCAATCTTGTGCATCCAATAAGTGATTTTGTGTCATTTTGTGTCATTGGTTGAACATTTAGGTCATTTTCGTCCTCGCTAGGCTTATTCTAATTAAATTAGGGTTTTTAACCAATCTTGTGCATCCAATAAATGATTTTGTGTCATTGGTTGAACATTAAGGTCATTTTCGTCCTCTCAAGGCTTATTCTAATCCAATTAGGGTTTTTAAAAAATCTTGTGCATCCAATATGTGATTTTGTGTAATTGGTTGCACATTTAGGTCATTTTCCTCCTCCATAGGCTTATTCTAATCCAATTCGGGTTTTTAGCCAATCTTGTGCATCCAATATGTGATTTTGTGTCATTGATTGAACATTTTCGTCATTTTCGTCCTCGCTAGGCTTATTCTAATCCAATTAGGGTTTTTAACCAATCTTGTGCATCTTATAAGTGATTTTGTGTCATTGGTTGAACATTTAGGTCATTTTCGTCCTCCCTAGGCTTATTCTAATCCAATTAAGGTTTTTAACCAATCTTGTGCATCCAACAAGTGATTTTGTGTCATTGGTTGAACATTTAGGTCATTTTCGTCCTCCCTAGGCTTATTCTAATCCAATTAACGTTTTTAACCAATCTTGTGCATCCAATAATTGATTTTGTGTCATTGGTTGAACATTTAGGTCATTTTCGTCCTCCCTAGGCTTATTCTAATCCAATTAGGGTTTTTAACCAATCTTGTGCATCCAATATGTGATTTTGTGTAATTGGTTGAAAATTTAGGTCATTTTCGTCCTCGCTAGGCTTATTCTAATCCAATTAGGGTTTTTAACCAAACTTGTTCATCCAATAAATGATTTTGTGTCATTGGTTGAACATTTAGGTTATTTTTGCCTCCTTAGGCTTATTCTAATCCAATTAAGGTTTTTAACCAATCTTGTGCATCCAATAATTGATTTTGTGTCATTGGTTGCACATTTAGGTCATTTTCGTCCTCCCTAGGATTATTCTAATCCCATTAGGGTTTTTAACCAATCTTGTCCACCCAATAAGTGATTTTGTGTCATTGGTTGAACATTTAGGTCATTTTTGCCTCCCTAGGCTTATTCTAATCCAATTAAGGTTTTTAACCAATCTTATGCATCCAATAATTGATTTTGTGTCATTGGTTGCACATTTAGGTCATTTTCGTCCTCCCTAGACTTATTCTAATCCAATTAGGGTTTTTAACCAATCTTGTGCATCCAATAAGTGATTTTGTGTCATTGGTTGAACATTTAGGTCATTTTCGTCCTCCCAAGGCTTATTCTAATCCAATTAGGGTTTTTATACAATCTTGTGCATCCAATATGTGATATTGTGTAATTGGTTGGACATTTAGGTTATTTTCGTCCTCCCTAGGCTTATTCTAATCCAATTAGGGTTTTTAACCAATCTTGTGCATCCAATATGTGATTTTGTGTCATTTTGTGTCATTGGTTGAACATTTAGGTCATTTTCGTCCTCCCTAGGCTTATTCTAATTAAATTAGGGTTTTTAACCAATCTTGTGCATCCAATAATTGATTTTGTGTCATTGGTTGAACATTTAGGTCATTTTTCGTCCTCCCTAGGCTTATTCGAATCCAATTAGGGTTTTTAACCAATCTTGTGCATCCAATATGTGATTTTGTGTAATTGGTTGAACATGTAGGTCATTTTCGTCCTCTCTAGGCTTATTCTAATCCAATTAGGGTTTTTAACCAATCTTGTGCATCCAATAAGTGATTTTGTGTCATTTTGTGTCATTGGTTGAACATTTAGGTCATTTTCGTCCTCGCTAGGCTTATTCTAATTAAATTAGGGTTTTTAACCAATCTTGTGCATCCAATAAATGATTTTGTGTCATTGGTTGAACATTAAGGTCATTTTCGTCCTCTCAAGGCTTATTCTAATCCAATTAGGGTTTTTAAAAAATCTTGTGCATCCAATATGTGATTTTGTGTAATTGGTTGCACATTTAGGTCATTTTCCTCCTCCATAGGCTTATTCTAATCCAATTCGGGTTTTTAGCCAATCTTGTGCATCCAATATGTGATTTTGTGTCATTGATTGAACATTTTCGTCATTTTCGTCCTCGCTAGGCTTATTCTAATCCAATTAGGGTTTTTAACCAATCTTGTGCATCTTATAAGTGATTTTGTGTCATTGGTTGAACATTTAGGTCATTTTCGTCCTCCCTAGGCTTATTCTAATCCAATTAAGGTTTTTAACCAATCTTGTGCATCCAACAAGTGATTTTGTGTCATTGGTTGAACATTTAGGTCATTTTCGTCCTCCCTAGGCTTATTCTAATCCAATTAACGTTTTTAACCAATCTTGTGCATCCAATAATTGATTTTGTGTCATTGGTTGAACATTTAGGTCATTTTCGTCCTCCCTAGGCTTATTCTAATCCAATTAGGGTTTTTAACCAATCTTGTGCATCCAATATGTGATTTTGTGTAATTGGTTGCAAATTTAGGTCATTTTCGTCCTCCCTAGGCTTATTCTAATCCAATTAGGGTTTTTAACCAATCTTGTGCATCCAATATGTGATTTTGTGTAATTGGTTGAAAATTTAGGTCATTTTCGTCCTCGCTAGGCTTATTCTAATCCAATTAGGGTTTTTAACCAAACTTGTTCATCCAATAAATGATTTTGTGTCATTGGTTGAACATTTAGGTTATTTTTGCCTCCCTAGGCTTATTCTAATCCAATTAAGGTTTTTAACCAATCTTGTGCATCCAATAATTGATTTTGTGTCATTGGTTGCACATTTAGGTCATTTTCGTCCTCCCTAGGATTATTCTAATCCCATTAGGGTTTTTAACCAAAATTGTCCACCCAATAAGTGATTTTGTGTCATTGGTTGAACATTTAGGTCATTTTTGCCTCCCTAGGCTTATTCTAATCCAATTAAGGTTTTTAACCAATCTTATGCATCCAATAATTGATTTTGTGTCATTGGTTGCACATTTAGGTCATTTTCGTCCTCCCTAGACTTATTCTAATCCAATTAGGGTTTTTAACCAATCTTGTGCATCCAATAAGTGATTTTGTGTCATTGGTTGAACATTTAGGTCATTTTCGTCCTCCCAAGGCTTATTCTAATCCAATTAGGGTTTTTATACAATCTTGTGCATCCAATATGTGATATTGTGTAATTGGTTGGACATTTAGGTTATTTTCGTCCTCCCTAGGCTTATTCTAATCCAATTAGGGTTT
>JBBPBQ010000400.1:0-11166 GCA_037974755.1 Cicer yamashitae | reverse complement strand
GTCATTTTCGTCCTCCCTAGGCTTATTCTAATCAAATTAGGGTTTTTAACC
This sequence comes from Cicer yamashitae, assembly GCA_037974755.1. NCBI lineage: Eukaryota > Viridiplantae > Streptophyta > Magnoliopsida > Fabales > Fabaceae > Cicer > Cicer yamashitae. Next base: position 11,115 of record JBBPBQ010000400.1, on the reverse strand, counting down.
AATCTTGTGCATCCAATATGTGATTTTGTGTCATTTTGTGTCATTGGTTCAACATTTAGGTCATTTTCGTCATCCCTAGGCTTATTGTAATCAAATTACGGTTTTTAACCAACATTGTGCATCCAATATGTGAGTTTGTGTCATTTTGTGTCATTGGTTGAACATTTAGGTCATTTTCGTCCTCCCTAGGCTTATTCTAATCCAATTAGGGTTTTTAACCAATGTTGTGCATCCAATATGTGTTTTGTGTCATTGGTTGAACATTTAGGTCATTTTCTTCCTCCCTAGGCTTGTTCTAATCCAATTAGGGTTTTTAGCCAATCATGTGCATCCAATATGTGATTTTGTGTCATTGGTTGAACATTTAGGTCATTTTCGTCCTCCCTAGGCTTATTCTAATCCAATTAGGGTTTTTAACCAATCTTATGTATCCAATATGTGATTTTGTGTCATTTTATGTCATTGGTAGAACATTTAGGTCATTTTCGTCCTCCCTAGGCTTATTCTAATCAAATTAGGGTTTTTAACCAATCTTGTGCATCCAATATGTGATTTTGTGTCATTTTGTGTCATTGGTTCAACATTTAGGTCATTTTCGTCATCCCTAGGCTTATTGTAATCAAATTACGGTTTTTAACCAACATTGTGCATCCAATATGTGAGTTTGTGTCATTTTGTGTCATTGGTTGAACATTTAGGTCATTTTCGTCCTCCCTAGGCTTATTCTAATCCAATTAGGGTTTTTAACCAATGTTGTGCATCCAATATGTGTTTTGTGTCATTGGTTGAATATTTAGGTCATTTTCTTCCTCCCTAGGCTTATTCTAATCCAATTAGGGTTTTTAGCCAATCATGTGCATCCAATATGTGATTTTGTGTCATTGGTTGAACATTTAGGTCATTTTCGCCCTCCCTAGGCTTATTCTAATCCAATTAGGGTTTTTAACCAATCTTATGTATCCAATATGTGATTTTGTGTCATTTTGTGTCATTGAGTGAACATTTAGGTCATTTTTGTCCTCCCTAGGCTTATTCTAATCCAATTAGGGTTTTTAACCAATCTTGTGCATCCAATATGTGATTTTGTGTCATTTTGTGTCATTGGTTGAACATTTAGGTCATTTTCGTCCTCCCTAGGCTTATTCTAATCCAATTAAAGTTGTTAACCAATCTTGTGCATCCAATATGTGATTTTGTGTCATTTTGTGTCATTGGTTGAACATTTAGGTCATTTTCGTCCTCCCTAGGCTTATTCTAATCCAATTAGGGTTTTTAACCAATCTTGTGCATCCAATATGTGATTTCGTGTCATTTTGTATCATTGGTTTAACATTTAGGTCATTTTCGTCCTCCCTAGGCTTATTCTAATCCAATTAGGGTTTTTAACCAATCTTGTGCATCCAAAATGTGATTTTGTGTCATTGGTTGAACATTTAGGTCATTTTCGTCCTCCTTAGGTTTATTCTAATCCAATTAGGGTTTTTAACCAATCTTTTGCATCCAATATGTGATTTTGTGTCATTTTGTTTCATTGGTTGAACATTTAGGTCATTTTCGTCCTCCCTAGGCTTATTCTAATCCAATTAGGGTTTTTAACCAATCTTGTGCATCCAATATGTGATTTTGTGTCATTTTGTGTCGTTGGTTGAACATATAGATCATTTTCGTCCTCCATAGGCTTATTCTAATCCAATTAGGGTTTTTAACCAATCTTGTGCATCCAATATGTGATTTTTTGTCATTGGTTGAACATTTAGGTCATTTTCGTCCTCCCTAGGCTTATTCTAATCCAATTAGGGTTTTTAACCAATCTTGTGCATCCAATATGTAATTTTGTGTCATTGGTTGAACATTTAGGTCATTTTCGTCCTCCCTAGGCTCTAAACCAATTAGGGTTTTTAACCAATCTTGTGCATCCAATATGTGATTTTGTGTCATTTTGTGTCATTGGTTGAACATTTAGGTCATTTTCGTCCTCCCTAGGCTTATTGTAATCCAATTAGGGTTTTTAACCAATCTTGTGCATCCAATATGTGATTTTGTGTCATTTTGTGTCATTGGTTGAACATTTCGGTCATTTTCGTCATCCCTAGGCTTATTCTAATCCAATTAGGGTTTTTAACCAACATTGTGCATCCAATATGTGATATTGTGTCATTTTGTGTCATTGGTTGAACATTTAGGTCATTTTCGTCCTCCCTAGGCTTATTCTAATCCAATAAGGGTTTATAACCAATCTTGTGCATCCAATATGTGATTTTGTGTCATTGGTTGAACATTTAGGTCATTTTCTTCCTCCCTAGGCTTATTCTAATCCAATTAGGGTTTTTAACCAATCATGTGCATCCAATATGTGATTTTGTGTCATTGGTTGAACATTTAGGTCATTTTCGTCCTCCCTAGGCTTATTCTAATCCAATTAGGGTTTTTAACCAATCTTGTGCATCCTTTATGTGATTTTGTGTCATTGGTTGAACATTTAGGTCATTTTCATCCTCCCTAGGCTTATTGTAATCCAATTAGGGTTTTTAACCAATTTTGTGTCATTTTGTGTCATAGGTTGAACATTTAGGTCATTTTCGTCCTCCCTAGGCTTATTCTAATCCAATTATGGTTTTTAACCAATCTTGTGCATCCAATATGTGATTTTGTGTTATTGGTTGAACATTTAGGTCATTTTGGTCCTCCCTAGGCTTATTCTAATCCAATTAGGGTTTTTAACCAATCTTATGCATCCAATATGTGATTTTGTGTCATTTTGTGTCATTGAGTGAACATTTAGGTCATTTTTGTCCTCCCTAGGCTTATTCTAATCCAATTAGGGTTTTTAACCAATCTTGTGCATCCAATATGTGATTTTGTGTCATTTTATGTCATTGGTAGAACATTTAGGTCATTTTCGTCCTCCCTAGGCTTATTCTAATCCAATTAGGGTTTTTAACCAATCTTGTGCATCCAATATGTGATTTTGTGTCATTGGTTGAACATTTAGGTCATTTTCGCCTTGCTAGGCTTATTCTAATCCAATAAGGGTTTTTAACCAATCTTGTGCATCCAATATGTGATTTTGTGTCATTGGTTGAACATTTGGGTCATTTTCGTCCTCCCTAGGCTTATTCTAATCCAATTAAGGTTTTTAACCAATCTTGTGCATCCAATATGTGATTTTGTGTCATTTTGTGTCATTGGTTGAACATTTAGGTCATTTTCGTCATCCCTAGGCTTATTCTAATCCAATTAGGGTTTTTAACCAATCTTGTGCATCCAATATGTGATTTTGTGTCCTTTTGTGTCATTGGTTGAATATTTAGGTCATTTTCGTTCTCCCTAGGGTTATTCTAATCCAATTAGGGTTTTTAACCAATCTTGTGCATCCAACATGTGATTTTGTGTCATTTTGTGTCATTGGTTGAACATTTAGGTCATTTTCGTCTTCCCTAGGCTTATTCTAATCCAATTAGGGTTTTTAACCAATCTTGTGCATCCAATATGTGATTTTGTGTCATTGGTTGAACATTTATGTCATTTTCGTCCTTCCTAGGCTTATTCGAATCCATTTAGGGTTTTTAACCAATCTTGTGCATCCAATATGTGATTTTGTGTCATTTTGTGTCATTGGTTGAACATTTAGGTCATTTTCGTCCTCCCTAGGCTTATTCTAATCCAATTAGGGTTTTTAACCAATCTTGTGCATCCAATATGTGTTTTGTGTCATTGGTTGAACATTTAGGTCATTTTCATCCTCCCTAGGCTTATTGTAATCCAATTAGGGTTTTTAACCAATTTTGTGTCATTTTGTGTCATTGGTTGAACATTTAGGTCATTTTCGTCCTCCCTAGGCTTATTCTAATCCAATTATGGTTTTTAACCAATCTTATGTATCCAATATGTGATTTTGTGTCATTTTGTGTCATTGAGTGAACATTTAGGTCATTTTTGTCCTCCCTAGGCTTATTCTAATCCAATTAGGGTTTTTAACCAATCTTGTGCATCCAATATGTGATTTTGTGTCATTTTATGTCATTGGTAGAACATTTAGGTCATTTTCGTCCTCCCTAGGCTTATTCTAATCAAATTAGGGTTTTTAACCAATCTTGTGCATCCAATATGTGATTTTGTGTCATTTTGTGTCATTGGTTCAACATTTAGGTCATTTTCGTCATCCCTAGGCTTATTGTAATCAAATTACGGTTTTTAATCAACATTGTGCATCCAATATGTGAGTTTGTGTCATTTTGTGTCATTGGTTGAACATTTAGGTCATTTTCGTCCTCCCTAGGCTTATTCTAATCCAATTAGGGTTTTTAACCAATGTTGTGCATCCAATATGTGTTTTGTGTCATTGGTTGAACATTTAGGTCATTTTCTTCCTCCCTAGGCTTATTCTAATCCAATTAGGGTTTTTAGCCAATCATGTGCATCCAATATGTGATTTTGTGTCATTGGTTGAACATTTAGGTCATTTTCGTCCTCCCTAGGCTTATTCTAATCCAATTAGGGTTTTTAACCAATCTTGTGCATCCTTTATGTGATTTTGTGTCATTGGTTGAACATTTAGGTCATTTTTGTCCTCCCTAGGCTTATTCTAATCCAATTAGGGTTTTTAACCAATCTTGTGCATCCAATATGTGATTTTGTGTCATTGGTTGAACATTTAGGTCATTTTCGTCCTCCCTAGGGTTATTCTAATCCAATTAGAGTTTTTAACCAATCTTGTGCATCCAATATGTGATTTTGTGTGATTTTGTGTCATTGGTTGAATATTTAGGTCATTTTCGTCCACCCTAGGCTTATTCTAATCCAATTAGGGTTTTTAACCAATCTTGTGCATCTAATATGTGATTTTGTGTCATTTTGTGTCATTGGTTGAACATTTCGGTCATTTTCGTCATCCCTAGGCTTATTCTAATCCAATTACGGTTTTTAACCAACATTGTGCATCCAATATGTGAGTTTGTGTCATTTTGTGTCATTGGTTGAACATTTAGGTCATTTTCGTCCTCCCTAGGCTTATTCTAATCCAATTAGGGTTTTTAACCAATCTTGTGCATCCAATATGTGATTTTGTGTCATTTTGTGTCCACGGTTGAACATTTAGGTCATTTTCGTCCTCCCTAGGCTTATTCTAATCCAATTAGGGTTTTTAACCAATCTTGTGCATCCAATATGTGATTTTGTGTAATTTTGTGTCATTGGTTGAACATTTAGGTCATTTTCGTCCTCCCTAGGCTTATTGTAATCCAATTAGGGTTTTTAACCAATCTTGTGCATCCAATATGTGATTTTGTGTCATTTTGTGTCATTGGTTGAACATTTAGGTCATTTTCGTCCTCCCTAAGCTTATTCTAATCCAATTAGGGTTTTTAACCAATCTTGTGCATGCAATATGTAATTTTGTGTCATTGGTTGAACATTTAGGTCATTTTCGTCCTCCCTAGGCTTATTCTAATCCAATAAGGATTTTTAACCAATCTTGTGCATCCAATATGTGATTTTGTGTCATTGGTCTAACATTTAGGTCATTTTCGTCCTCCCTAGGCTTATTCTAATCCAATTAGGGTTTTTAACCAATCTTGTGCATCCAATATGTGATTTTGTGTCATTTTGTGTCATTGGTTGAACATTTAGGTCATTTTCGTCCTCCATAGGGTTATTCTAATCCAATTAGGGTTTTTAACCAATCTTGTGCATCCAATATGTGATTTTGTTTCATTGGTTGAATATTTAGGTCATTTTCGTCATCCCAAGGCTTATTCTAATCCAATTAGGGTTTTTAACCAATCTTATGCATCCAATATGTGATTTTGTGTCATTTTTTGTCATTGGTTGAACATTTAGGTCATTTTCGTCCTCCCTAGGCTTATTCTAATCCAATTAGGGTTTTTAACCAATCTTGTGCATCCAATATGTGTTTTGTGTCATTGGTTGAACATTTAGGTCATTTTCATCCTCCCTAGGCTTATTCTAATCCAATTAGGGTTTTTAACCAATCTTGTGCATCTAATATGTGATTTTGTGTCATTTTGTGTCATTGGTTGAACATTTCGGTCATTTTCGTCATCCCTAGGCTTATTGTAATCAAATTACAGTTTTTAACCAACATTGTGCATCCAATATGTGAGTTTGTGTCATTTTGTGTCATTGGTTGAACATTTAGGTCATTTTCGTCCTCCCTAGGCTTATTCTAATCCAATTAGGGTTTTTAACCAATCTTGAGCATCTAATATGTGTTTTGTGTCATTGGTTGAACATTTAGGTCATTTTCTTCCTCCCTAGGCTTATTCTAATCCAATTAGGGTTTTTAACCAATCATGTGCATCCAATATGTGATTTTGTGTCATTGGTTGAACATTTAGGTCATTTTCGTCCTCCCTAGGCTTATTCTAATCCAATTAGGGTTTTTAACCAATCTTGTGCATCCAATATGTGATTTTGTGACATTGGTTGAACATTTAGGTCATTTTCGTCCTCCCTAGGCTTATTCTAATCCAATTAGGGTTTTTAACCAATCTTGTGTATCCAATATGTGATTTTGTGACATTGGTTGAACATTTAGGTCATTTTCGTCCTCCCTAGGCTTATTCTAATCCAATTAGGGTTTTTAACCAATCTTGTGCATCCAATATGTGATTTTGTGTCATTGGTTGAACATTTAGGTCATTTTCGTCCTCCCTAGGCTTATTCTAATCCAATTAGGGTTTTTGACCGATCTTGTGCATCCGATATGTGATTTTGTGTCATTGTGTCATTGGTTGAACATTTAGGTCATTTTCGTCCTCCCTAGGCTTATTCTAATCCAATTAGGGTTTTTAACCAATCTTGTGCATCCAATATGTGATTTTGTGTTATTGGTTGAACATTTAGGTCATTTTTGTCCTCCCTAGGCTTATTCTAATCCAATTAGGGTTTTTAACCAATCTTGTGCATCCAATATGTGATTTTGTGTCATTTTGTGTCATTGGTTGAACAGTTATATCATTTTCGTCCTCCCTAGGCTTATTGTAATCCAATTAGGGATTTTAACCAATCTTGTGCATCCAATATGTGATTTTGTGTCATTGGTTGAACATTTAGTTCATTTTCGTCCTCCCTAGGCTTATTCTATTCCAATTAGGGCTTTTTACCAATCTTGTGCATCGAATATGTGATTTTGTGTCAATTTGTGTCATTGGTTGAACATTTAGGTCATTTTCGTCCTCCCTAGGCTTCTTCTAATCGAATTAGGGTTTTTAACCAATCTTGTGCATCCAATATGTGATTTTGTGTTATTGGTTGAACATTTAGGTCATTTTTGTCCTCCCTAGGCTTATTCTAATCCAATTAGGGTTTTTAACCAATCTTGTGCATCCAATATGTGATTTTGTATCATTTAATGTCATTGGTAGAACATTTAGGTCATTTTCGTCCTCCCTAGGCTTATTCTAATCTAATTAGGGTTTTTAACCAATCTTGTGCATCCAATATGTGATTTTGTGTCATTTTGTGTCATTGGTTCAACATTTAGGTCATTTTCGTCCTCCCTAGGCTTATTCTAATCCAATAAGGGTTTTTAACCAATCTTGTGCATCCAATATGTGATTTTGTGTCATTGGTTGAACATTTAGGTCATTTTCTACCTCCTTAGGCTTATTCTAATCCAATTAAGGTTTTTAACCAATCATGTGCATCCAATATGTGATTTTGTGTCGTTTTGTGTCATTGGTTGAACATTTAGGTCATTTTCGTCCTACCTAGGCTTATTGTAATCCAATTAGGGTTTTTAACCAATCTTGTGCATCCAATATGTGATTTTGTGTCATTTTGTGTCATTGGTCCAACATTTAGGTAATTTTTGTTCTCCCTAGGCTTATTCTAATCCAATAAGGGTTTTTAACCAATCTTGTGCATCCAATATGTGATTTTGTGTCATTGGTTGAACATTTAGGTCATTTTCGTCCTCCCTAGGCTAATTGTAATCCAATTAGGGTTTTTAACCAATCTTGTGCATCCAATATGTGATTTTGTGTCATTTTGTGTCATTGGTTGAACATTTAGGTCATTCTCGTCCTCCCTAGGCTTATTCTAATCCAATTATTGTTTTTAACCAATCTTATGCATCCAATATGTGATTTTTTGTCATTGGTTGAACATTTAGGTCATTATGGTCCTCCCTAGGCTTATTCTAATCCAATTAGGGTTTTTAACCAATCTTATGCATCCAATATGTGATTTTGTGTCATTTTGTGTCATTGGTTGAACATTTAGGTAATTTTCGTCCTCCCTAGGCTTATTCTAATCCAATTAGGGTTTTTAACCAATCTTGTGCATCCAATATGTGATTTTGTATCATTTTATGTCATTGGTTGAACATTTAGGTCATTTTCGTCCTCCCTAGGCTTATTCTAATCCAATTAGGGTTTTTAACCAATCTTGTGCATCCTATATGTGATTTTGTGTCATTGGTTGAACATTTAGGTCATTTTCGTCCTCCCTAGGCTTATTCTAATCCAATTAGGGTTTTTAACCAATCTTGTGAATCCAATATGTGATTTTGTGTCATTTTGTGTCATTGGTTGAACATTTAGGTCATTTTCGTCCTCCCTAGGCTTATTCTAAACCAATTAGGGTTTTTAACCAATCTTGTGCATCCAATATGTGACTTTGTGTCATTTTGTGTCATTGGTTGAACATTTAGGTCATTTCTGTCCTCCCTATGCTTATTCTAATCCAATTAGGGTTTTTAACCAATCTTGTGAATCCAATATGTGATTTTGTGTCCTTTTGTGTCATTGGTTGAACATTTAGGTCATTTTCGTCCTCCCTAGGCTTATTCTAATCCAATTAGGGTTTTTAACCAATCTTGTGCATCCAATATGTGATTTTGTGTCATTTTATGTCATTGGTTGAACATTTAGGTCATTTTCATTCTCCCTAGGCTTATTCTACTCCAATTAGGGTTTTTAACCAATCTTGTGCATCCAATATGTGATTTTGTGTCATTGGTTGAACATTTAGGTCATTTTCGTCCTCCCTAGGCTTATTCTAATCCAATTAGGGTTTTTAACCAATCTTGTGCATCCTTTATGTGATTTTGTGTCATTGGTTGAACATTTAGGTCATTTTCGTCCTCCCTAGGCTTATTCTAATCCAATTAGGGTTTTTAACCAATCTTGTGCATCCAATATGTGATTTTCTGTCATTTTGTGTCATTGGTTGAACATTTACATCATTTTTGTCCTCCCTAGGCTTATTCTAATCCAATTAGGGTTTTTAACCAATCTTGTGCATCCAATATGTGATTTTGTGTCATTGGTTGAACATTTAGGTCATTTTCGTCCTCCCTAGGCTTATTCTAATCCAATTAGGTATTTTAACCAATCTTGTGCATATAATAAGTGATTTTGTGTCATTGGTAATCCAATTAGGTCATTTTCGTCCTCGCTAGGCTTATTCTTATCCAATTAGGATTTTTAACCAATCTTGTGCATCCAATATGTGATTTTGTGTCATTTTGTGTCATTGGTTGAACATTTAGGTCATTTTCGTCCTCCCTAGGCTTATTCTAATCCAATTAGGATTTTTAACCAATCTTGTGAATCCAATATGTGATTTTGTGTCATTGGTTGAACATTTAGGTCATTTTCGTCCTCCCTAGGCTTATTCTAATCCAATTAGGGTTTTTAATCCATCTTGTGCATCCGATATGTGATTTTGTGTCCATGGTTGAACATTTAGGTCATTTTCGTCCTCCCTAGGCTTATTCTAATCCGATCAGGGTTTTTAACCAATCTTGTGCATCCAATATGTGATTTTGTGTCATTTTGTGTCATTGGTTGAACATTTAGGTCATTTTCGTCCTCCCTAGGCTTATTCTAATCCAATTAGGGTTTTTAACCAATCTTGTGAATCCAATATGTGATTTTTTGTCATTTTGTGTCATTGGTTGAACATTTAGGTCATTTTCGTCCTCCCTAGGCTTATTCTAATCCAATTAGGATTTCTAACAAATCCTGTGCATCCAATATGTGATTTTGTGTGATTTTGTGTCATTGGTTGAACATTTAGGTCATTTTCGTCCACCCTAGGCTTATTCTAATCCAATTAGGGTTTTTAACCAATCTTGTGCATCTAATATGTGATTTTGTGTCATTTTGTGTCATTGGTTGAACATTTCGGTCATTTTCGTCCGCCCTACGCTTATTGTAATCCAATTAGGGTTTTTAACCAATCTTGTGAATCCAATATGTGATTTTGTGTCATAGGTTGAACATTTAGGTCATTTTCGTCCTCCCTAGGCTTATTCTAATCAAATTAGGGTTTTTAACCAATCTTGTGCATCCTATATGTGATTTTGTGTCATTGGTTGAACATTTAGGTCATTTTCGTCCTCCCTAGGCTTATTGTAATCCAATTAGGGTTTTTAACCAATCTTGTGCATCCAATATGTGTTTTTGTGTCATTGGTTGAACATATAGGTCATTTTCGTCCTCCCTAGGCTTATTCTAATCCAATTAGGGTTTCTAACCAATCTTGTGCATCCAATATGTGAGTTTGTGTCATTTTGTGTCATTGGTTGAACATTTAGGTCCTTTTCGTCCTCCCTAGGCTTATTCTAATCCAATTAGGGTTTTTAACCAATCTTGTGCATCCTATATGTGATTTTGTGTCATTGGTTGAACATTTAGGTCATTTTCGTCCTCCCTAGGCTTATTGTAATCCAATTAGGGTTTTTAACCAATCTTGTGCATCCAATATGTGTTTTTGTGTCATTGGTTGAAAATATAGGTCATTTTCGTCCTCCCTAGGCTTATTCTAATCCAATTAGGGTTTCTAACCAATCTTGTGCATCCAATATGTGATTTTGTGTGATTTTGTGTCATTGGTTGAACATTTAGGTCATTTTCGTCCACCCTAGGCTTATTCTAATCCAATTAGGGTTTTTAACCAATCTTGTGCATCTAATATGTGATTTTGTGTCATTTTGTGTCATTGGTTGAACATTTCGGTCATTTTCGTCATCCCTAGGCTTATTGTAATCCAATTACGGTTTTTAACCAACATTGTGCATCCAATATGTGAGTTTGTGTCATTTTGTGTCGTTGGTTGAACATTTAGGTCATTTTCGTCCTCCCTAGG
>JBBPBQ010000398.1:0-10309 GCA_037974755.1 Cicer yamashitae | reverse complement strand
TAATCCAATTAGGGTTTTAAACCAATCTTGTGCATCCAGTATGTGATTTTGTGTCATTTTGTGTCATTAGTTGAACATTTAGGTCATTTTCATCCTCCCTAGGCTTATTCTAATTCAATTAGGGTTTTTAACCAATCTTGTGCATCCAATATGTGATTTTGTGTCATTTTGTGTCATTGGTTGAACATTTAGGTCATTTTTGTCCTCCCTAGGCTTATTCCAATCCAATTAGGGTTTTTAACCAATCTTGTGCATCCAATATGTGATTTTGTGTCATTTTGTGTCATTGGTTGAACAATTAGTTCATTTTCATCCTCTCTAGGCTTATTCTAATCCAATTAGGGTTTTTAACCAATCTTGTGCATCCAATATGTGATTTTGTATCATTGGTTGAACATTTAGGTCATTTTCGTCCTCCCTAGGCTTATTCTAATCCAATTAGGGTTTTTAACCAATCTTGTGCATCCAATATGTGATTTTGTGTCATTTTGTGTCATTTGTTGAACATTTAGGTCATTTTCGTCCTCCGTAGGCTTATTCTAATCCAATCAGGGTTTTTAACCAATCTTGTGCATCCAATATGTGATTTTCTGTCATTGGTTGAATATTTAGGTCATTTTTGTCCTCCCTAGGCTTATTCTAATCCAGTTAGGTTTTTTAACCAATCTTGTGCATCCAATATGCGATTTTGTGTCATTTTGTGTCATTTGTTGAACATTTAGGTCATTTTTGTCCTCCGTAGGCTTATTCTAAACCAATTAGGGTTTTTAACCAATCTTGACCATCCAATATGTGATTTTGTGTCATTGGTTGAACATTTAGGTCATTTTCGTCCTCCCTAGGCTTATTCTAATCCAATTAGGGTTTTTAACCAATCTTGTGCATCCAATATGTGATTTTGTGTCATTTTGTGTCATTGGTTGAACATTTAGGTCATTTTCGGCCTCCCTAGGCTTATTCTAATTCAATTAGGGTTTTTAACCAATCTTGTGCATTCGATATGTGATTTTGTGTCATTTTGTGTCATTGGTGGAACATTTAGGTCATTTTCGTCCTCCCTAGGCTTATTCTAATCCAATTAGGGTTTTTAACCAATCTTGTGCATCCAATATGTGATTTTGTGTCATTGGTTGAACATTTAGGTCATTTTCGTCCTCCCTAAGTTTATCCTAATCCAATTAGGGTTTTTAACCAATCTTGTGCACACAATATGTCATTTTGTGTCATTTTGTGTCATTGGTTGAACATTTAGGTCATTTTCGTCCTCCCTAGGCTTATTCTAATCCAATTAGGGTTTTTAACCAATCTTGTGCATCCAATATGTGATTTTGTGTCATTTTGTGTCATTGGTTGAACATTTAGGTCATTTTCGTCGTCCCTAGGCTTATTCTAATCCAATTACAGTTTTTAACCAATCTTGTGCATCCAATATGTGATTTTGTGTCATTGGTTGAACATTTAGGTCATTTTCGTCCTCCCTAGGCTTATTCTAATCCAATTAGGGTTTTTAACCAATCTTGAGCATCCAATATGTGATTTTGTGTCATTTTGTGTCATTGGTTGAACATTTAGGTCATTTTCGTCCTCCTTAGGCTTATTCTAATCCAATTAGGGTTTTTAACCAATCTTGTGCATCCAATATGTGATTTTGTGTCATTTTGTGTCATTGGTTGAACATTTAGGTCATTTTCGTCCTCCCTAGGCTTATTCTAATCTAATTAGGGTTTTTAACCCATCTTGTGCATCCAATATGTGATTTTGTGTCATTTTGTATCATTGGTTGAACATTTAGGTCATTTTCGTCCTCCCTAGGCTTATTCTAATCCAATTAGGGTTTTTAACCAATCTTGTGCATCCAATATGTGATTTTGTGTCATTTTGTGTCATTGGTTGAACATTTAGGTCATTTTCGTCCTCCTTAGGCTTATTCTAATCCAATTAGTGTTTTTAATTAATCTTGTGCATCCAATATGTGATTTTGTGTCATTTTGTGTCATTGGTTGAACATTTAGGTCATTTTCGTCCTCCTTAGGCTTATTCTAATCCAATTAGGGTTTTTAACCAATCTTGTGCATCCAATATGTGATTTTGTGTCATTTTGTGTCATTGGTTGAACATTTAGGTCATTTTTGTCCTCCCTAGGCTTATTCTAATCTAATTAGGGTTTTGAACCAATCTTGTGCATCCAATATGTGATTTTGTGTCATTGGTTGAACATTTAGGTCATTATCGTCCTCCCTAGGCTTATACTAATCCAATTAGGGTTTTTAACCAATCTTGTGCATCCAATATGTGATTTTGTGTCATTTTGTGTCATTGGTTGAACATTTAGGTCATTTTCGTCCTCCCTAGGCTTATTCTAATCCAAATAAGGTTTTTAACCAATCTTGTGCATCCAATATGTGATTTTGTGTCATTTTGTGTCATTGGTTGAACATTTAGGTCATTTTCGTCCTCCCTAGGCTTATTCTAATCCAATTAGGGTTTTTAACCAATCTTGTGCATCCAATATGTGATTTTGTGTCATTTTGTGTCATTGGTTGAACATTTAGGTCATTATCTTCCTCCCTAGGCTTATTCTAATCCAATTAGGGTTTTTAACCAATCTTGTGCATCCAATATGTGATTTTGTGTCATTTTGTGTCATTGGTTGAACATTTAGGTCATTTTCGTCCTCCCTAGGCTTATTCTAATCCAATTAGGGTTTTTAACCAATCTTGTGCGTCCAATATGTGATTTTGCGTCATTTTGTATCATTGGTTGAACATTTAGGTCATTTTCGTCCTCCCTAGGCTTATTCTAATCCAATTAGGGTTTTTAACCAATCTTGTGCATCCAATATGTGATTTTGTGTCATTTTGTGTCATTGGTTGAACATTTAGGTCATTTTCGTCCTCCCTAGGCTTATTCTAATCCAATTAGGGTTTTTAACCAATCTTGTGCATCCAATATGTGATTTTGGGTCATTGGTTCAACATTTAGGTCATTTTCGTCCTACCTAGGCTTATTCTAATCCAATTAGGGTTTTTAACCAATCTTGTGCAACCAATATGTGATTTTGTGTCATTTTGTGTCATTGGTTGAACATTTAGGTCATTTTCGTCCTCCCTAGGCTTATTCTAATCCAATTAGGGTTTTTAACCAATCTTGTGCATCCAATATGTGATTTTGTGTCATTTTGTGTCATTGGTTGAACATTTAGGTCATATTCGTCCTCCCTAGGCTTATTCTAATCCAATTAAGGTTTTTAACCAATCTTGTGCATCCAATATGTGATTTTGTGTCATTTTGTGTCATTGGTTGAACATTTAGGTCATTTTCGTCCTCCCTAGGCTTATTCTAATCCAATTAGGGTTTTTAACCAATCTTGTGCATCCAATATGTGATTTTGTGTCATTTTGTGTCATTGGTTGAACATTTAGGTCATTTTCGTCCTCCCTAGGCATATTCTAATCCAATTAAGGTTTTTAACGAATCTTGTGCATCCAATATGTGATTTTGTGTCATTTTGTGTCATTGGTTGAAGATTTAGGTCATTTTCGTCCACCCTAGGCTTATTCTAATCCAATTAGGGTTTTTAACCAATCTTGTGCATCCAATATGTGATTTTATGTCATTGGTTGAACATTTAGGTCATTTTCGTCCTCCCTTGGGTTATTCTTATCCAATTAGGGTTTTTAACAAATCTTGTGCATCGAATATGTGATTTTATGTCATTTTGTATCATTGGTTGAACATTTAGGTCATTTTCGTCCTCCCTAGGCTTATTCTAATCCAATTAGGGTTTTTAACCAATCTTGTGCATCCAATATGTGATTTTGTGTCATTTTGTGTCATTGGTTGAACATTTAGGTCATTTTCGTCCTCCCTAGGCTGATTCTAATCCAATTAGGGTTTTTAACCAATCTTGTGCATTCAATATGTGATTTTATGTCATTTTGTGTTATTGGTTGAACATTTAGGTCATTTTCGTCCTCCCTAGGCTTATTCTAATCCAATTAGGGATTTTAACCAATCTTGTGCATCCAATATGTGATTTTATGTCATTGGTTGAACATTTAGTTCATTTTCGTCCTCCCTCGGCTTTTTCTAATCCAATTAGGGTTTTTAACCAATCTTGTGCATCCAATATGTGATTTGGTGTCATTTTGTGTCATTGGTTGAACATTTAGGTCATTTTCGTCCTCCCTAGGCTTATTCTAATCCAATTAGGGTTTTTAACCAATCTTGTGCATCCAATATGTGATTTTGTGTCATTTTGTGTCATTGGTTGAACATTTAGGTCATTTACGTCCTCCCTAGGCTTATTCTAATCCAATTAAGATTTTAACCTATCTTGTGCATCCAATATGTGATTTTGTGTCATTGGTTGAACATTTAGGTCATTTTCGTCCTCCCAATGCTTATTCGAATCCAATTAGGGTTTTTAACCATCTTGTGCATCCAATATGTGATTTTGTGTCATTTTGTGTCATTGGTTGAACATTTAGGTCATTTTCGTCCTCCCTAGGCTTATTATAATCCAATTAGGGTTTTAAACCAATCTTGTGCATCCAGTATGTGATTTTGTGTCATTTTGTGTCATTGGTTGAACATTTAGGTCATTTTCATCCTCCCTAGGCTTATTCGAATTCAATTAGGGTTTTTAACCAATCTTGTGCATCCAATATGTGATTTTGTGTCATTTTGTGTCATTGGTTGAACATTTAGGTCATTTTTGTCCTCCCTAGGCTTATTCCAATCCAATTAGGGTTTTTAACCAATCTTGTGCATCCAATATGTGATTTTGTGTCATTTTGTGTCATTGGTTGAACATTTAGGTCATTTTCATCCTCCCTAGGCTTATTCTAATCCAATTAGGGTTTTTAACCAATCTTGTGCATCCAATATGTGATATTGTATCATTGGTTGAACATTTAGGTCATTTTCGTCCTCCCTAGGCTTATTCTAATCCAATTAGGGTTTTTAACCAATCTTGTGCATCCAATATGTGATTTTGTGTCATTTTGTGTCATTGGTTGAACAACTAGGTCATTTTCGTCCTCCCTAGGCTTATTCTAATGCAATTAGGGTTTTTAACCAATCTTGTGCATCCAATATGTGATTTTGTGTCATTTTGTGTCATTGGTTGAACATTTAGGTCATTTTTGTCCTCCCTAGGCTTATTCCAATCCAATTAGGGTTTTTAACCAATCTTGTGCATCCAATATGTGATTTTGTGTCATTTTGTGTCATTGGTTGAACATTTAGGTCATTTTCATCCTCCCTAGGCTTATTCTAATCCAATTAGGGTTTTTAACCAATCTTGTGCATCCAATATGTGATATTGTATCATTGGTTGAACATTTAGGTCATTTTCGTCCTCCCTAGGCTTATTCTAATCCAATTAGGGTTTTTAACCAATCTTGTGCATCCAATATGTGATTTTGTGTCATTTTGTGTCATTGGTTGAACAACTAGGTCATTTTCGTCCTCCCTAGGCTTATTCTAATCCAATTAGGGTTTTTAACCAATCTTGTGCATCCAATATGTGATTTTGTGTCATTTTGTGTCATTGGTTGAACATTTAGGTCATTTTTGTCCTCCCTAGGCTTATTCTAATCCAATTTGGGTTTTTAAACAATCTTGTGCATCCAATATGTGATTTTGTGTCATTGGTTGAACATTTAGGTCATTTTCGTCCTCCCTAGGCTTATTCTAATCCAATTAGGGTTTTTAACCAATCTTGTGCATCCAATATGTGATTTTGTGTCATTTTGTGTCATTGGTTGAACATTTAGGTCATTTTCGTCCTCCCTAGGCTTATTCTAATCCAATTAGGGTTTTTAACCAATCTTTTGCATCTAATATGTGATTTTGTGTGATTTTGTGTCATTGGTTGAACATTTAGGTCATTTTCGTCCTCCCTAGGCTTATTCTAATCCAATTAGGGTTTTTAACCAATCTTTTGCATCTAATATGCGATTTTGTGTCATTTTGTGTCATTGGTTGAACATTTATGTCATTTTCGTCCTCCCTAGTCTTATTCTAATCCAATTAGGGTTTTTAACCAATCTTGTGCATCCAATATGTGATTTTGTGTCATTGGTTGAACATTTAGGTCATTTTCGTCCTCCCTAGGCTTATTCTAATCCAATTAGGGTTTTTAACCAATCTTCTGCATCCAATATGTGATTTTGTGTCATTTTGTGTCATCGGTTGAACATTTAGGTCATTTTCGTCCTCCCTAGGCTTATTCTAATCCAATTAGGTTTTTTAACCAATCTTGTGCATCCAACATTTGATTTTGTGTCATTGCTTGAACATTTAGGTCATTTTCGTGTTGAACATTTAAGTCATTTTCGTCCTCCCTAGGCTTATTCTAATCCTATTAGGGTTTTTAACCAATCTTGTGCATCCAATATGTGATTTTGTGTCATTGGTTGAACATTTAGGTCATTTTCGTCCCCCCTAGGCTTATACTAATCCAATTAGGGTTTTTAACCAATCTTGTGCATCCAATATGTGATTTTGTGTCATTTTGTGTCATTGGTTGAACATTTAGGTCATTTTCATCCTCCCTGGGCTTATTCTAATCCAATTAGGGTTTTTAACCAATCTTGTGCATCCAATATGTGATTTTGTATCATTTTGTGTCATTGGTTGAACATTTAGGTCATTTACGTCCTCCCTAGGCTTATTCTAATGCAATTAGGATTTTAACCTATCTTGTGCATCCAATATGTGATTTTGTGTCATTGGTTGAACATTTAGGTCATTTTCGTCCTCCCAAGGCTTATTCGAATCCAATTAGGGTTTTTAACCATCTTGTGCATCCAATATGTGATTTTGTGTCATTTTGTGTCATTGGTTGAACATTTAGGTCATTTTCGTCCTCCCTAGGCTTATTATAATCCAATTAGGGTTTTAAACCAATCTTGTGCATCCAGTATGTGATTTTGTGTCATTTTGTGTCATTGGTTGAACATTTAGGTCATTTTCATCCTCCCTAGGCTTATTCTAATTCAATTAGGGTTTTTAACCAATCTTGTGCATCCAATATGTGATTTTGTGTCATTTTGTGTCATTGGTTGAACATTTAGGTCATTTTTGTCCTCCCTAGGCTTTTTCCAATCCAATTAGGGTTTTTAACCAATCTTGTGCATCCAATATGTGATTTTGTGTCATTGCTTGAACATTCAGGTCATTCTCGTGTTGAACATTTAAGTCATTTTCGTCCTCCCTAGGCTTATTCTAATCCTATTAGGGTTTTTAACTAATCTTGTGCATCCAATATGTGATTTTGTGTCATTGGTTGAAGATTTAGGTCATTTTCGTCCCCCCTAGGCTTATACTAATCCAATTAGGGTTTTTAACCAATCTTGTGCATCCAATATGTGATTTTGTGTCATTTTGTGTCATTGGTTGAACATTTAGGTCATTTTCATCCTCCCTAGGCTTATTCTAATCCAATTAGGGTTTTTAACCAATCTTGTGCATATAATAAGTGATTTTGTGTCATTGGTTGAACATTTAGGTCATTTTTGTCCTCCCTAGGCTTATTCCAATCCAATTAGGGTTTTTAACCAATCTTGTGCATCCAATATGTGATTTTGTGTCATTTTGTGTCATTGGTTGAACATTTAGGTCATTTTCGTCCTCCCTAGGCTTATTCTAATCCAATTAGGGTTTTTAACCAATCTTGTGCATCCAATATGTGATTTTGTGTGATTTTTTGTCATTGGTTGAACATTTAGGTCATTTTCGTCCTCCCTAGGCTTATTCTAATCCAATTAGGGTTTTTAACCAATCTTGTGCATCCAATATGTGATTTTGTGTCATTTTGTGTCATTGGTTGAACATTTAGGTCATTTTCGTCCTCCCTAGGCTTATTCTAATCCAATTAAGGTTTTTAACCAATCTGATGCATCCAATATGTGATTTTGTGTCATTTTGTGTCATTGGTTGAACATTTAGGTCATTTTCGTCCACCCTAGGCTTATTCTAATCCAATTAGGGTTTTTAACCAATCTTGTGCATCCAGTATGTGATTTTGTGTCATTGGTTGAACATTTAGGTCATTTTTGTCCTCCCTAGGCTTATTCTAATCCAATTAAGGTTTTTAACCAATCTTGGGAATCCAATATGTGATTTTGCGTCATTGGTTGAACATTTAGGTCATTTTCGTCCTCCCTAGGCTTATTCTAATCCAATTAGGGTTTTTAACCAATCTTGTGCATCCAATATGTGATTTTGTGTCATTTTGTGTCATTGGTTGAACATTTAGGTCATTTTCGTCCTCCCTTGGCTTATTCTTATCCAATTAAGGTTCTTAACCAATCTAGTGCATCCAATGTGTGATTTTGTGTCATTTTGGGTCATTGGTTGAACATTTAGGTCATTTTCGTCCTCCCTAGGCTTATTCTAATCCAATTAGGGTTTTTAACCAATCTTGTGCATCCAATATGTGATTTTGTGTCATTTTGTGTCATTGGTTGAACATTTAGGTCATTTTCGTCCTCCCTAGGATTATTCTAATCCAATTAGGGTTTCTAACCAATCTTGTGCATCCAATATGTGATTTTGTGTCATTTTATGTCATTGGTTGAACATTTAGGCCGTTTTCGTCCTCCCTTGGCCTATTCTAATCCAATTAGGGTTTTTAACCATTCTTGTGCCTCCAATATGTGATTTTGTGTCATTTTGTGTCATTGGTTGAACATTTTGGTCATTTTCGTCCTCCCTAGGCTTATTCTAATCCAATTAGGGTTTTTAACCAATCTTGTGCATCCAATATGTGATTTGGTGTCATTTTGTGTCATTGGTTGAACATTTAGGTCATTTTCGTCCTCCCTAGGCTTATTCTAATCCAATTAGGGTTTTTAACCAATCTTGTGCATCCAATATCTGATTTTGTGTCATTGGTTGAACATTTAGGTCATTTTCGTCCTCCCTAGGCTTATTCTAATCCAATTAGGGTTTTTAACCAATCTAGTGCATGCAATATGTGATTTTGTGTCATTTTGTGTCATTGGTTGAACATTTAGGTCATTTTCGTCCTCCCTAGGCTTATTCTAATCCAATTAGGGTTTTTAACCAATCTTGTGAATCCAATATCTGATTTTGTGCCATTGGTTGAACATTTAGGTCATTTTCGTCCTCCCTAGGCTTATTCTAATCCAATTAGGGTTTTTAACCAATCTTGTGCATCCAATATGTGATTTTGTGTCATTTTGTGTCATTGGTTGAACATTTAGGTCATTTTCGTCCTCCCTAGGCTTATTCTAATCCAATTACGGTTTTTAACCAATCTTGTGCATCCAATATGTGATTTTGTGTCATTGGTTGAACATTTAGGTCATTTTTGTCCTCCCTAGGCTTATTCTAATCCAATTAGGGTTTTTAACCAATCTTGTGCATCCAATATCTGATTTTGTGTCATTGGTTGAACATTTAGGTCATTTTCGTCCTCCGAAGGCTTATTCTCATCCAATTAGGGTTTTTAAACAATTTTGTGCATCCAATATGTGATTTTGTGTCATAGGTTGCACATTTAGATCATTTTCGTCCTCCCTAGGCTTATTCTAATCCAATTAGGGTTTTTAACCAATCTTGTGCATCCAATATGTGATTTGGTGTCATTTTGTGTCATTGGTTGAACATTTAGGTCATTTTCGTCCTCCCTAGGCTTATTCTAATCCAATTAGGGTTTTTAACCAATCTTGTGCATCCAATATGTGATTTTGTGTCATTTTGTGTCATTGGTTGAACATTTAGGTCATTTTCGTCCTGCCTAGGCTTATTCTAATCCAATTTGGGTTTTTAACCAATCTTGTGCATCCAATATGTGATTTTGTGTCATTTTGTGTCATTGGTTGAACATTTAGGTAATTTTCGTCCTCCCTAGGCTTATTCTAATCCAATTAGGGTTTTTAACCAATCTTGTGCATCCAATATGTGATTTTGTGTCATTGGTTGAACAATTAGGTCATTTTCGTCCTCCCTAGGCTTATTCTAATCCAATTAGGGTTTTTAACCAATCTTGTTCATCCAATATGTGATTTTGTATCATTTTGTGTCATTGGTTGAGCATTTAGGTCATTTTCGTCCCCCCTAGGCTTATTCTAATCCAATTAGGGTTTTTAACCAATCTTGTGAATCCAATATGTGATTTTGTGTCATTTTGTGTCATTTGTTGAACATTTAGGTCATTTTCATCCTCCCTAGGCTTATTCTAATCCAATTAGGGTTTTTAACCAATCTTGTGCATCCAATATGTGATTTTGTGTCATTGGTTGAACATTTAGGTCATTTTCGTCCTCCCTAGGCT
>JBBPBQ010000397.1:0-11191 GCA_037974755.1 Cicer yamashitae | reverse complement strand
GATGCACAAGATTGGTTAAAAACCCTAATTGCATTAGAATAAGCCTAGGGAGGACGAAAATGACTTAAATGTTCAACCAATGACACTAAATCACATATTGGATGCACAAGATTGGTTAAAAACCCTAATTGGATTAGAATAAGGCTAGGGAGGATGAAAATGACCTAAATGTTCAACCAATAACACAAAATCACATATTGGATGCACAAGATTGGTTAAAAACCCTAATTCGATTAGAAGAAGCCTAGGGAGGACGAAAATGACCTAAATGTTCAACCAATGACACAAAATGACACAAAATCAAATATTGGATGCACAAGATTGGTTAAAAACCCTAATTGGATTAGAATAAGGCTAGGGAGGACGAAAATGTTCTAAATGTTCAACCAATGACACAAAACGACACAAAATCACATATTGGATGCACAAGATTGGTTAAAAACCCTAATTGGATTACAATAAGCCTAGGGAGGACGAAAATGATCTAAATGTTCAACCAATGACACAAAATCACATATTGGATGCACAAGATTGGTTAAAAACCCTGATTGCATTAGAATAAGCCTAGGGAGGACGAAAATGACCTAAATGTTCAACCATGGACACAAAATGACGCAAAATCACATATTGGATGCACAAGATTGGTTAAAAACCCTAATTGGATTAGAATAAGCCTAGGGAGGACGAAAATGAACTAAATGTTCAACCAACGACACAAAACGACACAAAATCACATATTGGATGCACAAGATTGGTTAAAAACCCTAATTAGATTAGAATAAGCCTAGGGAGGACGAAAATGACCTAAATGTTCAACCAATGACACAAAATCACATATTGGATGCACAAGATTGGTTAAAAACCCTAATTCGATTAGAAGAAGCCTAAGGAGGACTAAAATGACCTAAATGTTCAACCAATGACACAAAATGACACAAAATCACATATTGGATGCACAAGATTGGTTAAAAACCCTAACTCGATTAGAAGAAGCCTAGGGAGGACGAAAATGACCTAAATGTTCAACCAACGACACAAAATCACATATTGGATGCACAAGATTGGTTAAAAACCCTAACTCGATTAGAAGAAGCCTAGGGAGGACGAAAATGACCTAAATGTTCAACCAATGACACAAAATCACATATTGGATGCACAAGATTGGTTAAAAACCCTAATTGGAATAGAATAAGCCTAGGGAGGACGAAAATGACCTAAATGTTCAACAAATGACACAAAATGACAGAAAATCACATATTGGATGCACAAGATTGGTTAAAAACCCTAATTGGATTATAATAAGCCTAGGGAGGACGAAAATGACCTAAATGTTCAACCAATGACACAAAATCACATATTGGATGCACAAGATTGGTTAAAAATCCTAATTGGATTAGAATAAGCCTAGGGAGGACGAAAATGACCTAAATGTTCAACCAATGACACAAAATTACACAAAATCACATATTGGATGCACAAGATTGGTTAAAAACCCTAGTTGGATTAGAATAAGCCTAGGGAGGACGAAAATGACCTAAATGTTCAACCAATGACACAAAATTACACCAAATCACATATTGGATGCACAAGATTGGTTAAAAACCCTAATTGGATTAGAATAAGCCTAGGGAGGACGAAAATGACCTAAATGTTCAACCAATGACACAAAATCACATATTGGATGCACAAGATTGGTTAAAAACCCTAATTGGATTAGAATAAGCTTTGGGAGGACGAAAATGCCCTAAATGTTCAACCAATGACACAAAATCACATATTGGATGCACAAGATTGCTTAAAAACCCTAATTGGATTAGAATAAGCCTAGGGAGGACAAAAATGACCTAAATGTTCAACCAATGACACAAAATCACATATTGGAAGCACAAGATTGGTTAAAAACCCTAATCGGATTAGAATAAGCCTAGGGAGGACGAATATGACCTAAATGTTCAACCAATGACACAAAATGACACAAAATCACATATTGGATGCACAAGATTGGTTAAAAACCCTAATTGGATTAGAATAAGCCTAGGGAGGACAAAAATGACCTAAATGTTCAACCAATGACAAAAAATCACATATTGGATGCACAAGATTGGTTAAAAACCCTAATTGGTTAGGATAAGCCTAGGGAGGACGAAAATGACCTAAATGTTCAACCAATGACACAATGACACAAAATCACATATTAGATGCACAAGATTGGTTAAAAACCCTAATTGGATTAGAATAAGCCTAGGGAGGACGAAAATGACCTAAATGTTCAACCAATGACACAAAATGACACAAAATCACATATTGGATTCACTAGTGGTTAAAAACCCTAATTGGATTAGAATAAGCCTAGGGAGGACGAAAATGACCTAAATGTTCAACCAATGACACAAAATGACACAAAATCACATATTGGATGCACAAGATTGGTTAAAAACCCTAATTGGATTAGAAGAAGCCTAGGGAGGACGAAAATGACCTAAATGTTCAACCAATGACACAAAATGACACAAAATCACATATTGGATGCACAAGATTGGTAAAAAGCCCTAATTGGAATAGAATAAGCCTAGGGAGGACGAAAATGACCTAAATGTTCAACCAATGACACAAAATCACATATTGGATGCACAAGATTGGTTAAAAACCCTAACTCGATTAGAAGAAGCCTAGGGAGGACGAAAATGACCTAAATGTTCAACCAATGACACAAAATGACACAAAATCACATATTGGATGCACAAGATTGGTTAAAAACCCTAATTGGATTAGAATAAGCCTAGGGAGGACGAAAATGACCTAAATGTTCAACCAATGACCCAAAATGACACAAAATCACACATTGGATGCACTAGATTGGTTAAGAACCTTAATTGGATAAGAATAAGCCAAGGGAGGACGAAAATGACCTAAATGTTCAACCAATGACACAAAATGACACAAAATCACATATTGGATGCACAAGATTGGTTAAAAACCCTAATTGGATTAGAATAAGCCTAGGGAGGACGAAAATGACCTAAATGTTCAACCAATGACACAAACTCACATATTGGATGCACAATTTTGGTTAAAAACCCTAATTGGATTAGAATAAGCCTAGGGAGGACGAAAATGACCTAAATGTTCAACCAATGACACAAAATCACATATTGGATGCACAAGATTGGTTAAAAACCCTAATTGGATTAGAATAAGCCTATGGAGGACAAAAATGACCTAAATGTTCAACCAATGATACAAAATCACATATAGGATGCACAAGATTGGTTAAAAACCCTAATTGGATTAGAATAAGCCTAGGGAGGACGAAAATGACCTAAATGTTCAACCAATGACACAAAATGACACAAAATCACATATTGGATGCACAAGATTGGTTAAAAACCCTAATTGGATTAGAATAAGCCTAGGGAGGACGAAAATGACAAAAATGTTCAACCAATGACACAAAATCACATATTGGATGCACAAGGTTGGTTAAAAACCCTAATTGGATTAGAATAAGCCTAGGGAGGACGAAAATGACCTAAATGTTCAACCAATGACACAAAATCACATATTGGATGCACAAGATTGGTTAAAAACCCTAATTGGATTAGAATAAGCCTAGGGAGCACGAAAATGACCTAAATATTCAACCAATGACACAAAATCACTTATTGGATGCACAAGATTGGTTAAAAACCCTAATTGGATTAGAATAAGTCGAAGGATGACGAAAAATGACCTAAATATTCAACCAATGAAACAAAATCACTTATTAAATGCACAAGATTGGTTAAAAACCCTAATTGGATTAGAATAAGTCGAAGGATGACGAAAATGACCTAAATGTTCAACTAATGACTCAAAATCACATATTGGATGCACAAGATTGGTTAAATACCCTAATTGGATTAGAATAAGCCTAGGGAGTACGAAAATGACCTAAATATTCAACCAATGACACAAAATCACTTATTAAATGCACAAGATTGGTTAAAAACCCTAATTGGATCAGAATAAGTCGAAGGATGACGAAAATGACCTAAATGTTCAACTAATGACTCAAAATCACATATTGGATCCACAAGATTGGTTAAATACCCTAATTGGATTAGAATAAGCCTAGGGAGCACGAAAATGACCTAAATATTCGACCAAGGACACAAAATCACTTATTAAATGCACAAGATTGGTTAAAAACCCTAATTAGATTAGAATAAGCCTAGGGAGGACGAAAATGACCTAAATGTTCAACCAATGACACAAAATCACATATTGGATGCACAAGATTGGTTAAAAACCCTAATTGGATTAGAATAAGGCTAGGGAGGACGAAAATGACCTAAATGTTCAACCAATAACACAAAATCACATATTGGATGCACAAGATTGGTTAAAAACCCTAATTCGATTAGAAGAAGCCTAGGGAGGACGAAAATGACCTAAATGTTCAACCAATGACACAAAATGACACAAAATCAAATATTGGATGCACAAGATGGGTTAAAAACCCTAATTGGATTAGAATAAGGCTAGGGAGGACGAAAATGTTCTAAATGTTCAACCAATGACACAAAACGACACAAAATCACATATTGGATGCACAAGATTGGTTAAAAACCCTGATTGCATTAGAATAAGCCTAGGGCGGACGAAAATGACCTAAATGTTCAACCATGGACACAAAATGACGCAAAATCACATATTGGATGCACAAGATTGGTTAAAAACCTTAATTGGATTAGAATAAGCCTAGGGAGGACGAAAATGAACTAAATGTTCAACCAACGACACAAAACGACACAAAATCACATATTGGATGCACAAGATTGGTTAAAAACCCTAATTAGATTAGAATAAGCCTAGGGAGGACGAAAATGACCTAAATGTTCAACCAATGACACAAAATCACATATTGGATGCACAAGATTGGTTAAAAACCCTAATTCGATTAGAAGAAGCCTAGGGAGGACTAAAATGACCTAAATGTTCAACCAATGACACAAAATGACACAAAATCACATATTGGATGCACAAGATTGGTTAAAAACCCTAACTCGATTAGAAGAAGCCTAGGGAGGACGAAAATGACCTAAATGTTCAACCAATGACACAAAATGACACAAAATCACATATTGGATGCACAAGATTGGTTAAAAACCCTAATTGGAATAGAATAAGCCTAGGGAGGACGAAAATGACCTAAATGTTCCACCAATGACACAAAATCACATATTGGATGCACAAGATTGGTTAAAAGCCCTAATTGGATTAGAATAAGGCTAGGGAGGACGAAAATGACCTAAATGTTCAACCAATGACACAAAATGACACAAAATCACATATTGGATGCACAAGATCGGTTAAAAACCCTAATTGGTTTAGAATAAGCCTAGGGAGGACGAAAATGACCTAAATGTTCAACCAATGACACAAAATGACACAAAATCAAATATTGGATGCACAATATTAGTTAAAAACCCTAATTGGATTAGAATAAGGCTAGGGAGGACGAAAATGATCTAAATGTTCAACCAATGACACAAAATGACACAAAATCACATATTGGATGCACAAGATTGATTAAAAACCCTAATTGGATTAGAATAAGGCTAGGGAGGACGAAAATGACCTAAATGTTCAACCAATGACACAAAATCACATATTGGATGCACAAGATTGGTTAAACACCCTAATTGGAATAGAATAAGCCTAGGGAGGACGAAAATGACCTAAATGTTCAACCAATGACACAAAATCACATATTGGATGCACAAGATTGGTTAAAAACCCTAATTGGATTAGAATAAGGCTAGGGAGGACGAAAATGACCTAAATGTTCAACCAATGACACAAAATGACACAAAATCAGATATTGGATGCACAAGATTGGTTACAAACCCTAATAGGTTTAGAATAAGGCTAGCGAGGACGAAAATGACCTAAATGTTCAACCAATGACACAAAATGACACAAAATCAAATATTGGATGCACAATATTAGTTAAAAACCCTAATTGGATTAGAATAAGGCTAGGGAGGACGAAAATGATCTAAATGTTCAACCAATGACACAAAATCACATATTGGATGCACAAGATTGGTTAAAAACCCTAATAGGATTAGAATAAGGCTAGGGAGGACGAAAATGACCTAAATGTTCAACCAATGACACAAAATGACACAAAATCACATATTGGATGCACAAGATTGGTTAAAAACCCTAATAGGTTTAGAATAAGCCTAGGGAGGACGAAAATGACCTAAATGTTCAACCAATGACACAAAATGACACAAAATCAAATATTGGATGCACAAGATTGGTTAAAAACCCTAATTGGATTAGAATAAGGCTAGGGAGGACGAAAATGATCTAAATGTTCAACCAATAACACAAAATGACACAAAATCACATATTGGATGCACAAGATTGGTTAAAAACCCTAATTGGATTACAATAAGCCTAGGGAGGACGAAAATGATCTAAATGTTCAACAAATGACACCAAATGACACAAAATCACATATTGGATGCACAAGATTGGTTAAAAACCCTAATAGGATTAGAATAAGCCTAGGGAGGACGAAAATGACCTAAATGTTCAACCAATGACACAAAATGACACAAAATCACATATTGGATGCACAAGATTGGTTAAAAACCCTAATTGGATTAGAATAAGCCTCGGGAGGACGAAAATGACCTAAATGTTCAACCAATGACACAAAATGACACTAAATCACATATTGGATGCACAAGATTGGTTAAAAACCCTAATTGGATTAGAATAAGCCTAGGGAGGACGAAAATGACCTAAATGTTCAACCAATGACACAATATGACACAAAATCACATATTGGATGCACAAGATTGGTTAAAAACCCTAATTGGATTAGAATAAGCCTAGGGAGGACGAAAATGACCTAAATGTTCAACCAATGACACAAAATCACATATTGGATGCACAAGATTGGTTAAAAGCCCTAATTGGATTAGAATAAGGCTAGGGAGGACGAAAATGACCTAAATGTTCAACCAATGACACAAAATGACACAAAATCACATATTGGATGCACAAGATCGGTTAAAAACCCTAATTGGTTTAGAATAAGCCTAGGGAGGACGAAAATGACCTAAATGTTCAACCAATGACACAAAATGACACAAAATCAAAT
Organism: Cicer yamashitae; assembly: GCA_037974755.1. Taxonomy (NCBI): domain Eukaryota; kingdom Viridiplantae; phylum Streptophyta; class Magnoliopsida; order Fabales; family Fabaceae; genus Cicer; species Cicer yamashitae. Next base: position 4,029 of record JBBPBQ010000397.1, on the reverse strand, counting down.
ATTGGATGCACAATATTAGTTAAAAACCCTAATTGGATTAGAATAAGGCTAGGGAGGACGAAAATGATCTAAATGTTCAACCAATGACACAAAATCACATATTGGATGCACAAGATTGGTAAAAAACCCTAATTGGATTAGAATAAGGCTAGGGAGGACGAAAATGACCTAAATGTTCAACCAATGACACAAAATGACACAAAATCACATATTGGATGCACAAGATTGGTTAAAAACCCTAATAGGTTTAGAATAAGCCTAGGGAGGACGAAAATGACCTAAATGTTCAACCAATGACACAAAATGACACCAAATCGCATATTGGATGCACAAGATTGGTTAAAAACCCTAATTGGATTTCAATAAGCCTAGGGAGGACGAAAATGATCTAAATGTTCAACCAATGACACAAAATGACACAAAATCACATATTGGATGCACAAGATTGGTTAAAAACCCTAATTGGATTACAATAAGCCTAGGGAGGATGAAAATGATCTAAATGTTCAACCAATGACACAAAATGACACAAAATCACATATTTGATGCACAAGATTGGTTAAAAACCCTAATTGCATTAGAATAAGCCTAGGGAGGACGAAAATGACTTAAATGTTCAACCAATGACACTAAATCACATATTGGATGCACAAGATTGGTTAAAAACCCTAATTGGATTAGAATAAGGCTAGGGAGGACGAAAATGACCTAAATGTTCAACCAATGACACAAAATGACACAAAATCACATATTGGATGCACAAGATTGGTTAGAAACCCTAATAGGTTTAGAATAAGCCTAGGGAGGACGAAAATGACCTAAATGTTCAACCAATGACACAAAATGACACAAAATCGCATATTGGATGCACAAGATTGGTTAAAAACCCTAATTGGATTTCAATAAGCCTAGGGAGGACGAAAATGATCTAAATGTTCAACCAATGACACAAAATGACACAAAATCACATATTGGATTACAATAAGCCTAGGGAGGATGAAAATGATCTAAATGTTCAACCAATGACACAAAATGACACAAAATCACATATTTGATGCACAAGATTGGTTAAAAACCCTAATTGCATTAGAATAAGCCTAGGGAGGACGAAAATGACTTAAATGTTCAACGAATGACACTAAATCACATATTGGATGCACAAGATTGGTTAAAAACCCTAATTGGATTAGAATAAGGCTAGGGAGGACGAAAATGACCTAAATGTTCAACCAATGACACAAAATGACACAAAATCACATATTGGATGCACAAGATTGGTTAAAAACCCTAATAGGATTAGAATAAGCCTAGGGAGGACGAAAATGACCTAAATGTTCAACCAATGACACAAAATGACACAAAATCGCATATTGGATGCACAAGATTGGTTAAAAACCCTAATTGGATTTCAATAAGCCTAGGGAGGACGAAAATGATCTAAATGTTCAACCAATGACACAAAATGACACAAAATCACATATTGGATGCACAAGATTGGTTAAAAACCCTAATTGGATTACAATAAGCCTAGGGAGGACGAAAATGATCTAAATGTTCAACCAATGACACAAAATCACATATTTGATGCACAAGATTGGTTAAAAACTCTAATTGGATTAGAATAAGCCTAGGGAGGAAGAAAATGACTTAAATGTTCAACCAATGACACTAAATCACATATTGGATGAACAAGATTGGTTAAAAACCCTAATTGGATTAGAATAAGGCTAGGGAGGATGAAAATGACCTAAATGTTCAACCAATAACACAAAATCACATATTGGATGAACAAGACTGGTTAAAAACCCTAATTCGATTAGAAGAAGCCTAGGGAGGACGAAAATGACCTAAATGTTCAACCAATGACACAAAATGACACAAAATCACATATTGGATGCACAAGATTGGTAAAAAGCCCTAATTGGAATAGAATAAGCCTAGGGAGGACGAAAATGACCTAAATGTTCAACCAATGACACAAAATCACATATTGGATGCACAAGATTGGTTAAAAACCCTAACTCGATTAGAAGAAGCCTAGGGAGGACGAAAATGACCTAAATGTTCAACCAATGACACAAAATGACACAAAATCACATATTGGATGCACAAGATTGGTTAAAAACCCTAATTGGATTAGAATAAGCCTAGGGAGGACGAAAATGACCTAAATGTTCAACCAATGACACAAAATGACACAAAATCACATATTGGATGCACAAGATTGGTTAAAAACCCTAATTGGATTAGAATAAGCATAGCGATGACGAAAATGACCTAAATGTTCAACAAATGACACAAAATCACGTATTGGATGCACAAGATTGGTTAAAAACTCTAATTGGATTAGAATAAGCCTAGGGAGGACGAAAATGACCTAAATGTTCAACCAATGACACAAAATGACACAAAATCACATATTGGATGCACAAGATTGGTTAAAAACCCTAATTGGATTAGAATAAGCCTAGGGAGGACGAAAATGACCTAAATGTTCAACAAATGACACAAAATGACACAAAATCACATATTGGATGGACAAGATTGGTTAAAAACCCTAATTGGATTAGAATAAGCCTAGGGAGGACGAAAATGACCTAAATGTTCAACCAATGACACAAAATGACACAAAATCACATATTGGATGCACAAGATTGGTTAAAAACCCTAATTGGATTAGAATAATTCTAGGGAGGACAAAAATGACCTAAATGTTCAACCAATGACACAAAATCACATATTGGATGCACAAGATTGGTTAAAAACCCTAATTGGATTAGAATAAGCCTAGCGAGGACGAAAATGACCTAAATGTTCAACCAATGACACAAAAAGACACAAAATCACATATTGGATGCACAAGATTGGTTAAAAACCCTAATTGGATTAGAATAAGCCTAGGGAGGACGAAAATGACCTAAATGTTCAACCAATGACACAAAATGACACAAAATCACATTTTGGATGCACAAGATTGGTTAAAAACCCTAATTAGATTAGAATAAGCCTAGGGAGGACGAAAATGACCTAAATGTTCAACCAATGACACAAAATCACATATTGGATGCACAAGATTGGTTAAAAACCCTAATTGGATTAGAATAACCCTAGGGAGGACGAAAATGACCTAAATGTTCAACGAATGACACAAAATCACATATTGGATGCACAAGATTGGTTAAAAACCCTAATTGGATTAGAATAAGCCTAGGGAGGACGAAAATGACCTAAATGTTCAACCAATAACACAAAATCACATATTGGATGCACAAGATTGGTTAAAAACCCTAATTCGATTAGAAGAAGCCTAGGGAGGACGAAAATGGCCTAAATGTTCAACCAATGACACAAAATGACACAAAATCACATATTGGATGCACAAGATTGGTAAAAAGCCCTAATTGGAATAGAATAAGCCTAGGGAGGACGAAAATGACCTAAATGTTCAACCAATGACACAAAATCACATATTGGATGCACAAGATTGGTTAAAAGCCCTAATTGGATTAGAATAAGGCTAGGGAGGACGAAAATGACCTAAATGTTGAACCAATGACACAAAATGACACAAAATCACATATTGGATGCACAAGATCGGTTAAAAACCCTAATTGGTTAAGAATAAGCCTAGGGAGGACGAAAATGACCTAAATGTTCAACCAATGACACAAAATGACACAAAATAAAATATTGGATGCACAAGATTGGTTAAAAACCCTAATTGGATTCGAATAAGGCTATGGAGGACGAAAATGATCTAAATGTTCAACCAATGACACAAAATGACACAAAATCACATATTGGATGCACAAGATTGGTTAAAAACCATAATTGGATTAGAATAAGCCTAAGGAGGACGAAAATGACCTAAATGTTCAACCAATAACACAAAATCACATATTGGATGCACAAGATTGGTTAAAAACCCTAATTCGATTAGAAGAAGCCTAGGGAGGACGAAAATGGCCTAAATGTTCAACCAATGACACAAAATGACACAAAATCACATATTGGATGCACAAGATTGGT
>JBBPBQ010000394.1:0-11285 GCA_037974755.1 Cicer yamashitae | reverse complement strand
TTGCGTCCACCCTAGGCTTATTCTAATCCAATTAGGGTTTTTAACCAATCTTGTGCATCCAATATGTGATTTTGTGTCATTTTGTGTCATTGGTTGAACATTTAGGTCATTTTCGTCCTTCCTAGGCTTATTCTAATCCAATTAAGGTTTTTAACCAATCTTGTGCATCCAATATGTGATTTTGTGTCATTGGTTGAACATTTAGGTCATTTTCGTCCTCTCTAGGCTTATTCTAATCCAATTAGGGTTTTTAACCAATCTTGTGCATCCAATATGTGATTTTGTGTCATTTTGTGTCATTGGTTGAACATTTATGTTGTTTGCGTCCACCCTAGGCTTATTCTAATCCAATTAGGGTTTTTAACCAATCTTGTGCATCCAATATGTGATTTTGTGTCATTTTGTGTCATTGGTTGAACATTTAGGTCATTTTCGTCCTCCCTAGGCTTATTCTAATCCAATTAAGGTTTTTAACCAATCTTATGCATCCAATATGTGATTTTGTGTAATTTTATGTCATTGGTTGAACATTTAGGTCATTTTCGTCCTCCCTAGGCTTATTCTAATCCAATTAGGGTTTTTAACCAATCTTGTGCATCCAATATGTGATTTTGTGTCATTTTGTGTCATTGGTTGACCATTTAGGTCATTTTCGTCCTCCCTCGGCTTATTCTAATCCAATTAGGGTTTTTAACCAATCTTGTGCATCCAATATGTGATTTTGTGTCATTTTGTGTCATTGGTTGAACATTTAGGTCATTTTCGCCCTCCCTAGGCTTAATCTAATCCAATTAGGGTTTTTAACCATTCTTGTGCATCCAATATGTGATTTTATGTCATTGGTTGAACATTTAGGTCATTTTCGTCCTCCCTTGGGTTATTCTTATCCAATTAGGGTTTTTAACAAATCTAGTGCATCCAATATGTGATATTCTGTCATTTTGTATCATTGGTTGAACATTTAGGTCATTTTCGTCCTCCCTTGGCTTATTCTAATCCAATTAGGGTTTTTAACCAATCTTGTGCATCCAATATGTGATTTTGTGTCATTTTGTGTCATTGGTTGAACATTTAGGTCATTTTCGTCCTCCCTAGGCTTATTCTAATCCAATTAGGGTTTTTAACCAATCTTGTGCATCCAATATGTGATTTTGTATCATTTTGTGTCATTGGTTGAACAGTTAGATCATTTTCGTCCTCCCTAGGCTTATTCTAATCCAATTAGGGTTTTTAACCAATCTTGTGCATCCAATATGTGATTTTGTGTAATTTTGTGTCATTGGTTGAACATTTAGGTCATTATCGTCCTCCCTAGGCTTATTCTAATCCAATTAGGGTTTTTAACCAATCTTGTGCATCCAATATGTGATTTTGTGTCATTTTGTGTCATTGGTTGAACATTTAGGTCATTTTCGTCCTCCCTTGGCTTATTCTAAACCAATTAGGGTTTTTAACCAATCTTGTGCATCCAATATATGATTTTGTGTCATTTTGTGTCATTGGTTGAACATTTAGGTCATTTTCGTCCTCCCTAGGCTTATTCTAATCCAATTAGGGTTTTCAACCAATCTTTGCATCCAATATGTGATTTTGTGTCTTTTTGTGTCATTGGTTGAACATTTAGGTCATTTTCGTCCTCCTTAGGCTGATTCTAATCCAATTAGGGTTTTAAACCAATCTTGTGCATTCAATATGTGATTTTGTGTCATTTTGTGTTATTGGTCGAACATTTTGGTCATTTTCGTCCTCCCTAGGCTTATTCTAATCCAATTAGGGTTTTTAACCAATCTTGTGCATCCAATATGTGATTTTGTGTCATTGGTTGAACATTTAGGTCATTTTCGTCCTCCCTAGGCTTATTCTAATACAGCTACGGTTTTTAACCAATCTTGTGCATCCAATATGTGATTTTGTGTCATTGGTTGAACATTTAGGTCATTTTCGTCCTCCCTAGGCTTATTCTAATCCAATTAGGGTTTTTAACCAATCTTGTGCATCCAATATGTGATTTTGTGTCATTTTGTGTCATTGGTTGAACATTTAGGTCATTTTCGTCCTCCCTAGACTTATTCTAATCCAATTATGGTTTTTAACCAATCATGTGCATCCAATATGTGATTTTGTGTCATTTTGTGTTATTGGTTGATCATTTAGGTCATTTTCGTCCTCCCTAGGCTTATTCTAATCCAATTAGGGTTTTTAACCAATCTTGTGCATCCAATATGTGATTTTGTGTCATTGGTTGAACTTTTAGGTCAATTTCGTCCTCCCTAGGCTTATTCTAATCCAATTAGGGTTTTTAACCAATCTTGTGCATCCAATATGTGATTTTGTGTCATTGGTTGAACATTTAGGTCATTTTCGTCCTCCCTAGGCTTATTCTAATCCAATTAGGGTTTTTAACCAATCTTGTGCATCCAATATGTGATTTTGTGTCATTTTGTGTCATTGGCTAAACTTTTAGTTCATTTTCGTCCTCCTAGGCTTATTCTAATCCAATTAGGGTTTTTAACCAATCTTGTGCATCCAATATGTGATTTTGTGTCATTTTGTGTCATTGGTTGAACATTTAGGTCATTTTCGTCCTCCCTAGGCTTATTCTAATCCAATTAGGGTTTTTAACCAATCTTGTGCATCCAATATGTGATTTTGTGTCATTTTGTGTCATTGGTTGAACATTTAGGTCATTTTTGTCCTCCCTAGGCTTATTCTACTCCAATTAGGGTTTTTAACCAATCTTGTGCATCCAATATGTGATTTTGTGTCATTTTGTGTCATTGGTTGAACATTTAGGTCATTTTCGTCCTCCCTAGGCTTATTCTAATCCAATTAGGGTTTTTAACCAATCTTGTCCATCCAATATGTGATTTTGTGTCATTTTGTGTCATTTGTTGAACATTTAGGTCATTTTCGTCCTCCCTAGGCTTATTCTAATCCAATTAGGGTTTTTAACCAATCTTGTGCATCCAATATGTGATTTTGTGTCATTTTGTGTCATTGGTTGAACATTTAGGTCATTTTCGTCCTCCCTTGGCTTATTTTAATCCAATTAGGGTTTTTAACCAATCTTGTGCATCCAATATGTGATTTTGTGTCATTTTGTGTCATTGGTTGAACATTTAGGTCATTTTCGTCCTCCCTAGGCTTATTCTAATCCAATTAGGGTTTTTAACCAATCTTGTGCATCCAATATGTGATTTGTGTCATTGGTTGAACATTTAGGTCATTTTCGTCCTCCCTAGGCTTATTCTAATCCAATTAGGGTTTTTAACCAATCTTGTGCATCCAATATGTGATTTTGTGTCATTGGTTGAACATTTAGGTCATTTTCCTCCTCCCTAGGCTTATTCTAATCCAATTAAGGTTTTTAACCAATCTTGTGCATCCAATATGTGATTTTGTGTCATTGGTTGAACATTTAGGTCATTTTCGTCCTCCCTAGGCTTATTCTAATCCAATTAGGGTTTTTAACCAATCTTGTGCATCCAATATGTGATTTTGTGTCATTGGTTGAAGATTTTGGTCATTTTCGTCCTCCCTAGGCTTATTCTAATCCAATTAGGGTTTTTAACCAATCTTGTGCATCCAATATGTGATTTTGTGTCATTGGTTGAACATTTAGGTCATTTTCGTCCTCCCTAGGGTTATTCTAATCCTATTAGGGTTTTTAACCAATCTTGTGCATCCAATATGTGATTTTGTGTCATTTTATGTCACTGGTTGAACATTTAGGTCATTTTCGTCCTCCCTTCGCTTATTCTAATCCAATTAAGGTTCTTAACCAATCTTGTGCATCCAATGTGTGATTTTGTGTCATTTTGTGTCATTGGTTGAACATTTAGGTCATTTTCGTCCTCCCTAGGCTTATTTTAATCCAATTAGGGTTTTTAACCAATCTTGTGCATCCAATATGTGATTTTGTGTCATTGGTTGAAGATTTTGGTCATTTTCGTCCTCCCTAGGCTTATTCTAATCCAATTAGGGTTTTTAACCAATCTTGTGCATCCAATATGTGATTTTGTGTCATTGGTTGAACATTTAGGTTATTTTCGTCCTCCCTAGGCTTATTCTAATCCTATTAGGGTTTTTAACCAATCTTGTGCATCCAATATGTGATTTTGTGTCATTTTATGTCATTGGTTGAACATTTAGGTCATTTTCGTCCTCCCTAGGCTTATTCTAATCCAATTAGGGTTTTTAACCAATCTTGTGCATCCAATATGTGATTTTGTGTCATTTTGTGTCATTGGTTGAACATTTAGGTCATTTTCGTCCTCCCTTGGCTTATTCTTATCCAATTAAGGTTCTTAACCAATCTAGTGCATCCAATGTGTGATTTTGTGTCATTTTGGGTCATTGGTTGAACATTTAGGTCATTTTCGTCCTCCCTAGGCTTATTCTAATCCAATTAGGGTTTTTAACCAATCTTGTGCATCCAATATGTGATTTTGTGTCATTTTGTGTCATTGGTTGAACATTTAGGTCATTTTCGTCCTCCCTAGGCTTATTCTAATCCAATTAGGGTTTTTAACCAATCTTGTGCATCCAATATGTGATTTGGTGTCATTGGTTGAAAATTTAGGTCATTTTCGTCCTCCCTAGGCTTATTCTAATCCAATTAGCGTTTTTAACCAATCTTGTGCGTCCAATATGTGATTTTGTGTCATTGGTTGAACATTTAGGTCATTTTCGTCCTCCACAGGCTTATTCTAATCCAATTAGGGTTTTTAACCAATCTTGTGCATCCAATATGTGATTATGTGTTGTTTTGTGTCATTGGTTGAACATTTAGGTCATTTTCGTCCTCCCTAGGCTTATTCTAATCCAATTAGGGTTTTTAACCAATCTTGTGCATCCAATATGTGATTTTGTGTCATTTTGTGTCATTGGTTGAACATTTAGGTCATTTTCGTCCTCCCTAGGCTTATTCTAATCCAATTAGGGTTTTTAACAAATCTTATGCATCCACTATGGGATTTTGTGTCATTGGTTGCACATTTAGGTCATTTTCGTGCTCCCTAGGCTTATTCTAATCCAATTAGGGTTTTTAACCAATCTTGTGCATATAATAAGTGATTTTGTGTCATTGGTATTCCAATTAGGTCATTTTCGTCCTCACTAGGCTTATACTAATCCAATTAGCGATTTTAACCAATCTTGTGCATCCAATATGTGATTTTGTGTCATTGGTTGAACATTTAGGTCATTTTCGTCCTCCTTAGGCTTATTCTAATCCAATTAGGGTTTTTAACCAATCTTGTGCATCCAATATGGGATTTTGTGTCATTGGTTGCACATTTAGGTCATTTTCGTGCTCCCTAGGCTTATTCTAATCCAATTAGGGTTTTTAACCAATCTTGTGCATATAATAAGTGATTTTGTGTCATTGGTATTCCAATTAGGTCATTTTCATCCTCACTAGGCTTATACTAATCCAATTAGGGTTTTTAACCAATCTTGTGCATCCAATATGTAATTTTGTGTCATTGGTTGAACATTTAGGTCATTTTCGTCCTCCTTAGGCTTATTCTAATCCAATTAGGGTTTTTAACCAATCTTGTGCATCCAATATGTGATTTTGTGTCATTTTGTGTCATTGGTTGAACATTTAGGTCACTTTCGTCCTCGCTAGCTTATTCTAATCCAATTAAGGTTATTAACCAATCTTGTGCATCCAATGTGTGATTTTGTGTCATTTTTTGTCATTGGTTGAACATTTAGGTCATTTTCGTCCTCCCTAGTCTTATTTTAATCCAATTAGGGTTTTTAACCAATCTTGTGCATCCAATATGTGATTTTGTGTCATTGGTTGAAGATTTTGGTCATTTTCGTCCTCCCTAGGCTTATTCTAATCCAATTAGGGTTTTTAACCAATCTTGTGCATCCAATATGTGATTTTGTGTCATTGGTTGAACATTTAGGTCATTTTCGTCCTCCCTAGGCTTATTCTAATCCTATTAGGGTTTTTAACCAATCTTGTGCATCCAATATGTGATTTTGTGTCATTTTATGTTAATTGGTTGAACATTTAGGTCATTTTCGTCCTCCCTAGGCTTATTCTAATCCAATTAGGGTTTTAACCAATCTTGTGCATCCAATATGTGATTTTGTGTCATTTTATGTCATTTGTTGAACATTTAGGTCTTTTTCGTCCTCCCAAGGCTGTTTTTAATCCAATTAGGGTTTTTAACCAATCTTGTGCATCCTATATGTGATTTTTTGTCATTGGTTGAACATTTAGGTCATTTTCGTCCTCGCTAGGCTTTTTCTAATCCAATTAGGGTTTTTAACCAATCTTGTGCATCCAATATGTGATTTTGTGTCATTGGTTGAACATTTAGGTCATTTTCGTCCTCCCTAGGCTTATTCTAATCCTATTAGGGTTTTTAACCAATCTTGTGCATCCAATATGTGATTTTGTGTCATTTTATGTTAATTGGTTGAACATTTAGGTCATTTTCGTCCTCCCTAGGCTTATTCTAATCCAATTAGGGTTTTAACCAATCTTGTGCATCCAATATGTGATTTTGTGTCATTTTATGTCATTTGTTGAACATTTAGGTCTTTTTCGTCCTCCCTAGGCTGTTTTTAATCCAATTAGGGTTTTTAACCAATCTTGTGCATCCAATATGTGATTTTGTGTCATTGGTTGAAGATTTTGGTCATTTTCGTCCTCCCTAGGCTTATTCTAATCCAATTAGGGTTTTTAACCAATCTTGTGCATCCAATATGTGATTTTGTGTCATTGGTTGAACATTTAGGTCATTTTCGTCCTCCCTAGGGTTATTCTAATCCTATTAGGGTTTTTAACCAATCTTGTGCATCCAATATGTGATTTTGTGTCATTTTATGTCACTGGTTGAACATTTAGGTCATTTTCGTCCTCCCTTCGCTTATTCTAATCCAATTAAGGTTCTTAACCAATCTTGTGCATCCAATGTGTGATTTTGTGTCATTTTGTGTCATTGGTTGAACATTTAGGTCATTTTCGTCCTCCCTAGGCTTATTTTAATCCAATTAGGGTTTTTAACCAATCTTGTGCATCCAATATGTGATTTTGTGTCATTGGTTGAAGATTTTGGTCATTTTCGTCCTCCCTAGGCTTATTCTAATCCAATTAGGGTTTTTAACCAATCTTGTGCATCCAATATGTGATTTTGTGTCATTGGTTGAACATTTAGGTTATTTTCGTCCTCCCTAGGCTTATTCTAATCCTATTAGGGTTTTTAACCAATCTTGTGCATCCAATATGTGATTTTGTGTCATTTTATGTCATTGGTTGAACATTTAGGTCATTTTCGTCCTCCCTAGGCTTATTCTAATCCAATTAGGGTTTTTAACCAATCTTGTGCATCCAATATGTGATTTTGTGTCATTTTGTGTCATTGGTTGAACATTTAGGTCATTTTCGTCCTTCCTAAGCTTATTCTAATCCAATTAAGGTTTTTAACCAATCTTGTGCATCCAATGTGTGATTTTGTGTCATTTTGTGTCGTTGGTTGAACAATTAGGTCATTTTCGTCCTCCCTAGGCTTATTTTAATCCAATTAAGGTTTTGAACCAATCTTGTGCATCCAATATGTGATTTTGTGTCATTGGTTGAACATTTAGGTCATTTTCGTCCTCCCTAGGCTTATTCTAATCCAATTAGGGTTTTTAACCAATCTTGTGCATCCAATATGTGATTTTGTGTCATTTTGTGTCATTGGTTGAACATTTAGGTCATTTTCGTCCTCCCTAGGCTTATTCTAATCCAATTAGGGTTTTTAACCAATCTTTTGCATCTAATATGTGATTTTGTGTGATTTTGTGTCATTGGTTGAACATTTAGGTCATTTTCGTCCTCCCTAGGCTTATTCTAATCCAATTAGGGTTTTTAACCAATCTTTTGCATCTAATATGCGATTTTGTGTCATTTTGTGTCATTGGTTGAACATTTATGTCATTTTCGTCCTCCCTAGTCTTATTCTAATCCAATTAGGGTTTTTAACCAATCTTGTGCATCCAATATGTGATTTTGTGTCATTGGTTAAACATTTTGGTCATTTTCGTCCTCCCTAGGCTTATTCTAATCCAATTAAGGTTTTTAACCAATCTTGTGCATCCAATATGTGATTTTGTGTCATTGGTTGGACATTTAGGTCATTTTCGTCCTCCCTAGGCTTATTCTAATCCAATTAGGGTTTTTAACCAATCTTGTGCATCCAATATGTGATTTTGTGTCATTTTGTGTCATTGGTTGAACATTTAGGTCATTTTCGTCCTCCCTAGGCTTATTCTAATCCAATTAGGGTTTTTAACCAACCTTGTGCGTCCAATATGTGATTTCGTGTCATTTTGTGTCATTAATTGAACATTTAGGTCATTTTCGTCCTCCCTAGGCCTATTCTAATCCAATTAGGGTTTTTAACCAATCTTGTGAATCCAATATGTGATTTTGTGTCATTTTGTGTCATTGGTTGAACATTTAGGTCATTTTCGTCCTCCCTAGGCTTATTCTAATCCAATTAGGGTTTTTAACCAATCTTGTGCATCCAATATGTGATTTTGTGTCATTGGTTGAACATTTAGGTCATTTTCGTCCACTCTAGGTTTATTCTAATCCAATTAGGGTTTTTAACCAATCTTGTGCATCCAATATGTGATTTTGTGTCATTTTGTGTCATTGGTTGAACATTTAGGTCATTTTCGTCCTCCCTAGGCTTATTCTAATCCAATTAGGGTTTTTAACCAATCTTGTGCATTCAATATGTGATTTTGTGTCATTTTGTGTTTTAGGTCATTTTCGTCCTCCCTAGGCTTATTCTAATCCAATTAGGGTTTTTAACCAATCTTGTGCATCCAATATGTGATTTTGTGTCATTTTGTGTCATTGGTTGAACATTTAGGTCATTTTCGTCCTCCCTAGGCTTATTCTAATCCAATTAGGGTTTTTAACCAATCTTGTGCATCCAATATGTGATTTGGTGTCATTGGTTGAAAATTTAGGTCATTTTCGTCCTCCCTAGGCTTATTCTAATCCAATTAGCGTTTTTAACCAATCTTGTGCGTCCAATATGTGATTTTGTGTCATTGGTTGAACATTTAGGTCATTTTCGTCCTCCACAGGCTTATTCTAATCCAATTAGGGTTTTTAACCAATCTTGTGCATCCAATATGTGATTATGTGTTGTTTTGTGTCATTGGTTGAACATTTAGGTCATTTTCGTCCTCCCTAGGCTTATTCTAATCCAATTAGGGTTTTTAACCAATCTTGTGCATCCAATATGTGATTTTGTGTCATTTTGTGTCATTGGTTGAACATTTAGGTCATTTTCGTCCTCCCTAGGCTTATTCTAATCCAATTAGGGTTTTTAACCACTCCTGTGCATACAATATGTGATTTTGTGTCATTGGTTGAACATTTAGGTCATTTTCGTCCTCCCTAGGCTTATTCTAATCCAATTAGGGTTTTAACCAATCATGTGCATCCAATATGTCATTTTGCGTCATTCGTTGAACATTTATGTCATTTTCGTCCTCCCTAGGCTTATTCTAATCCAATTAGGGTTTTTAACCAATCTTGTGCATCCAATATGTGATTTTGTGTCATTTTGTGTCATTGGTTGAACATTTAGGTCATTTTCATCCTCCCTAGGAATATTCTAATCCAATTAGCGTTTTTAACCAATCTTGTGCATCCAATATGTGATTTTGTGTCATTTTGTGTCATTGGTTGAACATTTAGGTAATTTTCGTCCTCCCTAGGCTTATTCTAATCCAATTAGGGTTTTTAACCAATCTTGTGGATCCAATATGTGATTTTGTGTCATTGGTTGAACATTTAGGTCATTTTTGTCCTCCCTAGGCTTATTCTACTCCAATTAGGGTTTTTAACCAATCTTGTGCATCCAATATGTGATTTTGTGTCATTTTGTGTCATTGGTTGAACATTTAGGTCATTTTCGTCCTCCCTAGGCTTATTCTAATCCAATTAGGGTTTTTAACCAATCTTGTGCATCCAATATGTGATTTGGTGTAATTTTGTGTCATTGGTTGAACATTTAGGTCATTTTCGTCCTCCCTAGGCTTATTCTAATCCAATTAGGGTTTTTAACCAATCTTGTGCATCCAATATGTGATTTTGTGTCATTTTGTGTCATTGGTTGAAAATTTAGGTCATTTTCGTCCTCCCTAGGCTTATTCTAATCCAATTAGGGTTTTTAACCATTCTTGTGCATACAGTATGTCATTTTGTGTCATTGGTTGAAAATTTAGGTCATTTTCGTCCTCCCTAGGCTTATTATAATCCAATTAGGGTTTTTAACCAATCTTGTGCATCCAATATGTGATTTTGTGTCATTTTATGTCATTGGTTGAACATTTAGGTCATTTTCGTCCTCCCTAGGCTTATTCTAATCCAATTAGGGTTTTTAACCAATCTTGTGCATCCAATATGTGATTTTGTGTCATTTTATGTCATTGGTTGAACATTTAGGTCTTTTTCGTCCTCCCTAGGCTCTTTTTAATCCAATTAGGGTTTTTAAACAATCTTGTGCATCCTATATGTGATTTTGTGTCATTGGTTGAACATTTAGGTCATTTTCGTCCTCGCTAGGCTTTTTCTAATCCAATTAGGGTTTTTAACCAATCTTGTGCATCCAATATGTGATTTTGTGTCATTAGTTGAACATTTAGGTCATTTTCGTCCTCCCTAGGCATATCCTAATCCAATTAGGGTTTTTAACCAATCTTGTGCATCCAATATGTGATTTTGTGTCATTGGTTGAACATATAGGTCATTTTCGTCCTCCCTAGGCTTATTCTAATCCAATTAGGGTTTTTAACCAATCTTGTGCATCCAATATGTGATTTTATGTCATTGGTTGAACAATTAGGTCATTTTCGTCCTCTCTAGGCTTATTCTAATCCAATTAGGGTTTTTAACCAATCTTGTGCATCCAATATGTGATTTTGTGTCATTGGTTGAACATTTAGGTCATTTTCGTCCTCGCTATGCTTATTCTAATCCAATTAGGGTTTTTAGCCAATCTTGTGCATCCAATATGTGATTTTGTGTCATTTTGTGTCATTGGTTGAACATTTAGGTCATTTTCGTCCTCCCTTCGCTTATTCTAATCCAATTAAGGTTCTTAACCAATCTTGTGCATCCAATGTGTGATTTTGTGTCATTGGTTGAACATTTAGGTCATTTTCGTCCTCCCTAGGCTTATTTTAATCCAATTAGGGTTTTTAACCAATCTTGTGCATCCAATATGTGATTTTGTGTCATTGGTTGAACATTT
>JBBPBQ010000393.1:0-11302 GCA_037974755.1 Cicer yamashitae | reverse complement strand
CATTGGTTGAACATTTAGGTCATTTTCGTCCTCCCTAGGCTTATTGTAATCCAATTAGGGTTTTTAACCAATCTTGTGCATCCAATATGTGATTTTGTGTCATTGGTTGAACATTTGGGTGATTTTCGTCCTCCCTAGGCTTATTCTAATCCAATTAGGGTTTTTAACCAATCTTGTGCAACCAATATGTGATTTTGTGTCATGTTGTGTCATTGGTTGAACATTTAGGTCATTTTCGTCTTCCCTAGGCTTATTCTAATCCAATTAGGGTTTTTAACCAATCTTGTGCATCCAATATGTGATTTTGTGTAATTTTGTGTCATTGGTTGAACATTTAGGTCATTTTCGTCCTCTCTAGGCTTATTGTAATCCAATTAGGGTTTTTAACATATCTTGTGCATCCAATATGTGATTTTGTGTCATTTTGTGTCATTGGTTGAACATTTCGGTCATTTTCGTCCTCCCTAGGCTTATTCAAATCCAATTAGGGTTTTTAACATATCTTGTGCATCCAATATGTGATTTTGTGTAATTTTGTGTCATTGGTTGAACATTTAGGTCATTTTCGTCCTCTCTAGGCTTATTGTAATCCAATTAGGGTTTTTAACATATCTTGTGCATCCAATATGTGATTTTGTGTCATTTTGTGTCATTGCTTCAACATTTAGGTCATTTTCGTCCTCCCTAGGCTTATTCTAATCCAATTAGGGTTTTTAACCAATCTTGTGCATCCAATATGTGATTTTGTGTCATTGGTTGAACATTTAGGTCATTTTCGTCCTCCCTAGGCTTATTGTAATCCAATTAGGTTTTTTAACCAATCTTGTGCATCCAATATGTGATTTTGTGTCATTTTGTGTCATTGGTTGAACATTTAGGTCATTTTCAGCCTCCCTAGGCTTATTCTAATTCAATTAGGGTTTTTAACCAATCTTGTGCATTCGATATGTGATTTTGTGTCATTTTGTGTCATTGGTGGAACATTTAGGTCATTTTCGTCCTCCCTAGGCTTATTCTAATCCAATTAGGGTTTTTAACCAATCTTGTGCATCCAATATGTGATTTTGTGTCATTGGTTGAACATTTAGGTCATTTTCGTCCTCCCTAGGCTTATTGTAATCCAATAAGGGTTTTTAACCAATCTTGTGCATCCAATATGTGATTTTGTGTCATTGGTTGAACATTTAGGTCATATTCGTCCTCCCTAGGCTTATTCTAATCCCATTAGGGTTTTTAACCAATCTTGTGCATCCAATATGTGATTGTGTCATTGGTTGAACATTTAGGTAATTTTCGTCCTTCCTAGGCTTCTTCTAATCCAATTAGGGGTTTTAACCAATCTTGTGCATCCAATATGTGATTTTGTGTCATTTTGTGTCATTGGTTGAACATTTAGGTCATTTTCGTCCTCCCTAGGCTTATTCTAATCCAATTAGGGTTTTTAACCAATCTTGTGCATCCAATATGTGATTTTGTGTCATTTTTTGTCATTGGTTGAACATTTAGGTCATTTTCGTCCTCCCTAGGCTAATTCTAATCCAATTGGGGTTTTTAACCAATCTTGTGCATCCAATATGTGATTTTGTGTCATTTTGTGTCATTGGTTGAACATTTAGGTCATTTTCGTCCTCCCTAGGCTTATTCTAATCCAATTAGGGTTTTTAACCAATCTTGTGCATCCAATATGTGATTTTGTGTCATTGGTTGAACATTTAGGTCATTTTCGTCCTCCCTAGGCTTATTGTAATCCAATTAGGGTTTTAAACCAATCTAATGCATCCAATATGTGATTTTGTGTCATTTTGTGTCATTGGTTGAACGTTTAGGTCATTTTCGTCCTCCCTAGGCTTATTCTAATCCAATTAGGGTTTTTAACTAATCTTGTGCATCCAATATGTGATTTTGAGTCATTTGTTGAACATTTAGGTCATTTTCGTCCTCCCTAGGCTTATTCTAATCCAATTAGGGTTTTTAACCAATCTTGTGCATCCAATATGTGATTTTGTGTCATTGGTTGAACATTTAGGTCATTTTCGTCCTCCCCTAGGTTTATTCCAATCCAATTAGGGTTTTTAACCAATCGTATGCATTCAATATGTGATTTAGTGTCATTGGTTGAACATTTAGGTCATTTTCGTCCTCCCTAGGCTTATTCTAATCCAATTAGGGTTTTTAACCAATCTTGTGCATCCAATATGTGATTTTGTGTCGTTGGTTGAACATTTAGGTCATTTTCGTCCTCCCTAGGCTTATTCTAATCCAATTAGGTTTTTAATCCATCTTGTGCATCCAATATGTGATTTTGTGTCATTTTGTGTCATTGGTTGAACATTTAGGTCATTTTCGTCCTCCCTAGGCTTATTCTAATCCAATTAGGGTTTTTAACCAATCTTGTGCATCCAATATGTGGTTTTGTGTCATTTTGTGTCATTGGTTGAACATATAGGTCATTTTCGTCCTCCCTAGGCTTATTCGAATCCAATTAGGGTTTTTAACCAATCTTGTGCATCCAATATGTGATTTTGTGTCATTTTGTGTCATTGGTTGAACATTTAGGTCATTTTCGTCCTCCCTAGGCTTATTCTAATCCAATTAGGGTTTTTAACCAATCTTGTGCATCCAATATGTGATTTTGTGTCATTATGTGTCATTGGTTGAACATTTAGGTCATTTTGGTCCTCCCTAGGCATATTCTAATCCAATTAGGGTTTTTAACCAATCTTGTGCATCCAATATGTGATTTTGTGTCATTTTGTGTCATTGGTTGAACATTTAGGTCATTTTCGTCCTCCCTAGGCTTATTCTAATCCAATTAGGGTTTTTAACCAATCTTGTGCATCCAATATGTGATTTTACGTCATTGGTTGAACATTTAGGTCATTTTCGTCCTCCCTAGGCTTATTCTAATCCAATTAGGGTTTTTAACCAATCTTGTGCATCCAATATGTGATTTTGTGTCATTTTGTGTCATTGGTTGAACATTTACGTCATTTTCGTCCACTTTAGGCTTATTCTAATCCAATTAGGGTTTTTAACCAATCTTGTGCATCCAATATGTGATTTTTTGTCATTGGTTGAACATTTAGGTCATTTTCGTCCTCCCTAGGCTTATTCTAATCCAATTAGGGTTTTTAACCAATCTTGTGCAACCAATATGTGATTTTGTGTCATTTTGTGTCATTGGTTGAACATTTAGGTCATTTTCGTCTTCCCTAGGCTTATTCTAATCCAATTAGGGTTTTTAACCAATCTTGTGCATCCAATATGTGATTTTGTGTAATTTTGTGTCATTGGTTGAACATTTAGGTCATTTTCGTCCTCTTTAGGCTTATTGTAATCCAATTAGGGTTTTTAACATATCTTGTGCATCCAATATGTGATTTTGTGTCATTTTGTGTCATTGCTTCAACATTTAGGTCATTTTCGTCCTCCCTAGGCTTATTCTAATCCAATTAGGGTTTTTAACCAATCTTGTGCATCCAATATGTGATTTTGTGTCATTGGTTGAACATTTGGGTGATTTTCGTCCTCCCTAGGCTTATTCTAATCCAATTAGGGTTTTTAACCAATCTTGTGCAACCAATATGTGATTTTGTGTCATTTTGTGTCATTGGTTGAACATTTAGGTCATTTTCGTCTTCCCTAGGCTTATTCTAATCCAATTAGGGTTTTTAACCAATCTTGTGCATCCAATATGTGATTTTGTGTAATTTTGTGTCATTGGTTGAACATTTAGGTCATTTTCGTCCTCTCTAGGCTTATTGTAATCCAATTAGGGTTTTTAACATATCTTGTGCATCCAATATGTGATTTTGTGTCATTTTGTGTCATTGGTTGAACATTTAGGTCATTTTCGTCCTCCCTAGGCTTATTCAAATCCAATTAGGGTTTTTAACATATCTTGTGCATCCAATATGTGATTTTGTGTAATTTTGTGTCATTGGTTGAACATTTAGGTCATTTTCGTCCTCTCTAGGCTTATTGTAATCCAATTAGGGTTTTTAACATATCTTGTGCATCCAATATGTGATTTTGTGTCATTTTGTGTCATTGCTTCAACATTTAGGTCATTTTCGTCCTCCCTAGGCTTATTCTAATCCAATTAGGGTTTTTAACCAATCTTGTGCATCCAATATGTGATTTTGTGTCATTGGTTGAACATTTAGGTCATTTTCGTCCTCCCTAGGCTTATTGTAATCCAATTAGGTTTTTTAACCAATCTTGTGCATCCAATATGTGATTTTGTGTCATTTTGTGTCATTGGTTGAACATTTAGGTCATTTTCAGCCTCCCTAGGCTTATTCTAATTCAATTAGGGTTTTTAACCAATCTTGTGCATTCGATATGTGATTTTGTGTCATTTTGTGTCATTGGTGGAACATTTAGGTCATTTTCGTCCTCCCTAGGCTTATTCTAATCCAATTAGGGTTTTTAACCAATCTTGTGCATCCAATATGTGATTTTGTGTCATTGGTTGAACATTTAGGTCATTTTCGTCCTCCCTAGGCTTATTGTAATCCAATAAGGGTTTTTAACCAATCTTGTGCATCCAATATGTGATTTTGTGTCATTGGTTGAACATTTAGGTCATATTCGTCCTCCCTAGGCTTATTCTAATCCCATTAGGGTTTTTAACGAATCTTGTGCATCCAATATGTGATTTTGTGTCATTTTGTGTCATTGGTTGAACATTTAGGTCGTTTTCGTCCTCCCTAGGCTTATTCTAATCCAATAAGGGTTTTTAACCAATCTTGTGCATCCAATATGTGATTTTGTGTCATTGGTTGAACATTTAGGTCATTTTCGTCCTCCCTAGGCTTATTCTAATCCCATTAGGGTTTTTAACCAATCTTGTGCATCCAATATGTGATTTTGTGTCATTTTGTGTCATTGGTTGAACATTTAGGTCATTTTCGTCCTCCCTAGGCTTATTCTAATCCAATTAGGGTTTTTAACCAATCTTGTCCATCCAATATGTGATTTTGTGTCATTTTGTGTCATTTGTTGAACATTTAGGTCATTTTCGTCCTCCCTAGGCTTATTCTAATCCAATTAGGGTTTTTAACCAATCTTGTGCATCCAATATGTGATTTTGTGTCATTTTGTGTCATTGGTTGAACATTTAGGTCATTTTCGTCCTCCCTAAGCTTATTCTAATCCAATTAGGGTTTTTAACCAATCTTGTGCATCCAATATGTGGTTTTGTGTCATTTTGTATCATTGGTTGAACATTTAGGTCATTTTCGTCCTCCCTAGGCTTATTCTAATTCAAATAGGGTTTTTAACCAATCTTGTGCATCCAATATGTGATTTTGTGTCATTTTGTGTCATTGGTTGAACATTTAGGTCATTTTCGTCCTTCCTAGGCTTATTCTAATCCAATTAGGGTTTTTAACCAATCTTGTGCATCCAATATGTGATTTTGTGTCATTTTGTGTCATTGGTTGAACATTTAGGTCATTTTAGTCCTCCCTAGGCTTATTCTAATCCAATTAGGGTTTTTAACCAAACTTGTGCATACAATATCTGATTTTGTGTCATTGGTTGAACATTTAGGTCATTTTCGTCCTCCCTAGGCTTATTCTAATCCAATTAGGGTTTTTAACCAATCTTGTGCATCCAATATGTGATTTTGTGTCATTGGTTGAACATTTAGGTCATTTTCGTCCTCCCTAGGCTTATTGTAATCCAATTAGGGTTTTTAACCAATCTTGAGCATCCAATATGTGATTTTGTGTCATTTTGTGTCATTGGTTGAACATTTAGGTCATTTTCGTCCTCCCTAGGCTTATTCTAATCCAATTAGGGTTTTTAACCAATCTTGTGCATATAATAAGTGATTTTGTGTCATTGGTATTCCAATTAGGTCATTTTCGTCCTCGCTAGGCTTATTCTAATCCAATTAGGGTTTTTAACCAATCTTGTGCATCCAATATGTGATTTTGTGTCATTTTGTGTCATTGGTTGAACATTTAGGTCATTTTCGTCCTCCCTAGTCTTATTCTAATCCAATTAGGGTTTTTAACCAATCTTGTGCATCCAATATGTGATTTTGTGTCATTTTGTGTCATTGGTTGAACATTTAGGTCATTTTCGTCTTCCCTAGGCTTATTCTAATCCAATTAGGGTTTTTAACCAATCTTGTGCATCCAATATGTGGTTTTGTGTCATTTTGTGTCATTGGTTGAACATTTAGGTCATTTTCATCCTCCCTAGGCTTATTCTAATCCAATTAGGGTTTTTAACATATCTTGTGCATCCAATATGTGATTTTGTGTCATTTTTTTTCATTGGTTGAACATTTAGGTCATTTTCGTCCTCCCTAGGCTTATTCTAATCCAATTAGGGTTTTTAACCAATCTTGTGCATCCAATATGTGATTTTGTGTCATTGTTTGAACATTTAGGTCATTTTCTTCCTCCCTCGCCTTATTCAAATCCAATTAGGGTTTTAACCAATCTTGTGCAACCAATATGTGATTTTGTGTCATTTTGTGTCATTGGTTGAACATTTCGGTCATTTGCATCTTCCCTAGGCTTATTCTAATCCAATTAGGGTTTTTAACCAATCTTGTGCATCCAATATGTGATTTTGTGTCATTTTGTGTCATTGCTTCAACATTTAGGTCATTTTCGTCCTCCCTAGGCTTATTCTAATCCAATTAGGGTTTTTAACCAATCTTGTGCATCCAATATGTGATTTTGTGTCATTGGTTGAACATTTAGGTCATTTTCGTCCTCCCTAGGCTTATTCTAATCCAATCTGGGTTTTTAAACAATCTTGTGCAACCAATATGTGATTTTGTGTCATTTTGTGTCATTGGTTGAACATTTAGGTCATTTTCGTCCTCCCTAGGCTTATTCTAATCCAATTAGGGTTTTTAACCAATCTTGTGCAACCAATATGTGATTTTGTGTCATTTTGTGTCATTGGTTGAACATTTAGGTCATTTTCGTCTTCCCTAGGCTAATTCTAATCCAATTAGGGTTTTTAACACATCTTGTGCATCCAATATGTGATTGTGTGTAATTTTGTGTCATTGGTTGAACATTTAGGTCATTTTCGTCCTCTCTAGGCTTATTCTAATCCAATTAGGGTTTTTAACATATCTTGTGCATCCAACATGTGATTTTGTGTCATTGGTTGAACATTTAGGTCATTTTCGTCCTCCCTAGGCTTATTCTAATCCAATTAGGGTTTATAACATATCTTGTGCATCCAATATGTGATTTTGTGTCATTTTGTGTCATTGGTTGAACATTTAGGTCATTTTCATCCTCCCTAGGCTTATTCTAATCCAATTAGGGTTTTTAACATATCTTGTGCATCCAATATGTGATTTTGTGTCATTTTTTTTCATTGGTTGAACATTTAGGTCATTTTCGTCTTCCCTAGGCTAATTCTAATCCAATTAGGGTTTTTAACCAATCTTGTGCATCCAATATGTGATTGTGTGTAATTTTGTGTCATTGGTTGAACATTTAGGTCATTTTCGTCCTCTCTAGGCTTATTCTAATCCAATTAGGGTTTTTAACATATCTTGTGCATCCAACATGTGATTTTGTGTCATTTTGTGTCATTGGTTGAACATTTAGGTCATTTGCGTCTTCCTTAGGCTTATTCTAATCCAATTAGGGTTTTTAACCAATCTTGTGCAACCAATATGTGATTTTGTGTCATTTTGTGTCATTGCTTCAACATTTAGGTCATTTTCGTCCTCCCTAGGCTTATTCTAATCCAATTAGGGTTTTTAACCAATCTTGTGCATCCAATATGTGATTTTGTGTCATTGGTTGAACATTTAGGTCATTTTCGTCCTCCCTAGGCTTATTGTAATCCAATTAGGGTTTTTAACCAATCTTGTGCACCCAATATGTGATTTTGTGACATTGGTTGAACATTTAGGTCATTTTCGTCTTCCCTAGGCTAATTCTAATCCAATTAGGGTTTTTAACACATCTTGTGCATCCAATATGTGATTGTGTGTAATTTTGTGTCATTGGTTGAACATTTAGGTCATTTTCGTCCTCTCTAGGCTTATTCTAATCCAATTAGGGTTTTTAACATATCTTGTGCATCCAACATGTGATTTTGTGTCATTGGTTGAACATTTAGGTCATTTTCGTCCTCCCTAGGCTTATTCTAATCCAATTAGGGTTTATAACATATCTTGTGCATCCAATATGTGATTTTGTGTCATTTTGTGTCATTGGTTGAACATTTAGGTCATTTTCATCCTCCCTAGGCTTATTCTAATCCAATTAGGGTTTTTAACATATCTTGTGCATCCAATATGTGATTTTGTGTCATTTTTTTTCATTGGTTGAACATTTAGGTCATTTTCGTCTTCCCTAGGCTAATTCTAATCCAATTAGGGTTTTTAACCAATCTTGTGCATCCAATATGTGATTGTGTGTAATTTTGTGTCATTGGTTGAACATTTAGGTCATTTTCGTCCTCTCTAGGCTTATTCTAATCCAATTAGGGTTTTTAACATATCTTGTGCATCCAACATGTGATTTTGTGTCATTTTGTGTCATTGGTTGAACATTTAGGTCATTTGCGTCTTCCTTAGGCTTATTCTAATCCAATTAGGGTTTTTAACCAATCTTGTGCAACCAATATGTGATTTTGTGTCATTTTGTGTCATTGCTTCAACATTTAGGTCATTTTCGTCCTCCCTAGGCTTATTCTAATCCAATTAGGGTTTTTAACCAATCTTGTGCATCCAATATGTGATTTTGTGTCATTGGTTGAACATTTAGGTCATTTTCGTCCTCCCTAGGCTTATTGTAATCCAATTAGGGTTTTTAACCAATCTTGTGCACCCAATATGTGATTTTGTGTCATTTTTTTTCATTGGTTGAACATTTAGGTCATTTTCGTCCTCCCTAGGCTTATTCTAATCCAATTAGGGTTTTTAACCAATCTTGTGCATCCAATATGTGATTTTGTGTCATTGGTTGAACATTTGGGTGATTTTCGTCCTCCCTAGGCTTATTCTAATCCAATTAGGGTTTTTAACCAATCTTGTGCAACCAATATGTGATTTAGTGTCATTTTGTGTCATTGGTTGAACATTTAGGTCATTTTCGTCTTCCCTAGGCTTATTCTAATCCAATTAGGGTTTTTAACCAATCTTGTGCATCCAATATGTGGTTTTGTGTCATTTTGTGTCATTGGTTGAACATTTAGGTCATTTTCATCCTCCCTAGGCTTATTCTAATCCAATTAGGGTTTTTAACATATCTTGTGCATCCAATATGTGATTTTGTGTCATTTTTTTTCATTGGTTGAACATTTAGGTCATTTTCGTCCTCCCTAGGCTTATTCTAATCCAATTAGGGTTTTTAACCAATCTTGTGCATCCAATATGTGATTTTGTGTCATTGTTTGAACATTTAGGTCATTTTCTTCCTCCCTAGCCTTATTCAAATCCAATTAGGGTTTTAACCAATCTTGTGCAACCAATATGTGATTTTGTGTCATTTTGTGTCATTGGTTGAACATTTCGGTCATTTGCGTCTTCCCTAGGCTTATTCTAATCCAATTAGGGTTTTTAACCAATCTTGTGCATCCAATATGTGATTTTGTGTCATTTTGTGTCATTGCTTCAACATTTAGGTCATTTTCGTCCTCCCTAGGCTTATTCTAATCCAATTAGGGTTTTTAACCAATCTTGTGCATCCAATATGTGATTTTGTGTCATTGGTTGAACATTTAGGTCATTTTCGTCCTCCCTAGGCTTATTCAAATCAATTAGGGTTTTTAACCAATCTAGTGCATCCAATATGTGATTTTGTGTCATTTTGTGTCATTGGTTGAACATTTAGGTCATTTTCGTCCTCCCTAGGCTTATTCTAATCCAATTAGGGTTTTTAACCAATCTAGTGCATCCAATATGTGATTTTGTGTCATTTTGTGTCATTGGTTGAACATTTAGGTCATTTTCGTCCTCCCTAGACTTATTCTAAACCAATTAGGGTTTTTAACCAATCTTGTGCATCCAATATGTAATTTTGTGTCATTTTGTGTCATTGGTTGAACATTTAGGTCATTTTCGTCCTCCCTAGGCTTATTCTAATCCAATTAGGGTTTTTAACCAATCTTGTGCATCCAATATGTGATTTTGTGTCATTTTGTGTCATTGGTTGAACATTTACGTCATTTTCGTCCTCCTTGGGCTTATTCTAATCCAATTAGGGTTTTTAACAATTCTTGTGCATCCAATATGTGATTTTGTGGCATTTTGTGACATTGGTTGAACATTTAGGTCATTTTCGTCCTCCTTAGGCTTATTCAAATCCAATTAGTGTTTTTACCCAATCTTGTGCATCCAATATGTAATTTTGTGTCATTTTGTGTCATTGGTTGAACATTTAGGTCATTTTCGTCCTCCCTAGGCTTATTCTAATCCAATTAGGGTTTTTAACCAATCTTGTGCATCCAATATGTGATTTTGTGTCATTGGTTGAACATTTAGGTCATTTTCGTCCTCCCTAGGCTTATTCTAATCCAATTAGGGTTTTTAACCAATCTTATGCAACCAATATGTGATTTTGTGTCATTTTGTGTCATTGGTTGAACATTTAGGTCATTTTCGTCCTCCCTAGGCTTATTCTAATCCAATTTGGGTTTTTAACTAATCTTGTGCATCCAATATGTGATTTTGTGTCATTGGTTGAACATTTAGGTCATTTTCGTCCTCCTTAGGCTTATTCTAATCCAATTAGGGTTTTTAACCAATCTTGTGCATCCAATATGTGATTTTGTGTCATTGTTTGAACATTTAGGTCATTTTCGTCCTCCCTAGGCTTATTCTAATCCAATTAGGGTTTTTAACCATTCTTGTGCAATCAATATGTGATTTTGCGTCATTTTGTGTCATTGGTTGAACATTTAGGTCATTTTCGTCTTCCCTAGGCTTATTCTAATCCAATTAGGGTTTTTAACCAATCTTGTGCATCCAATATGTGATTTTGTTTCATTTTGTGTCATTGGTTCAACATTTAGGTCATTTTCATCCTCCCTAGGCTTATTCTAATCCAATTAGGGTTTTTAACCAATCTTGTGCATCCAATATGTGATTTTGTGTCATTGGTTGAACATTTAGGTCATTTTCGTCCTCCCTAGGCTTATTGTAATCCAATTAGGGTTTTTAACCAATGTTGTGCATCCAGTATGTGATTTTGTGTCATTTTGTGTTATTGGTTGAACATTTAGGTAATTTTCGTCCTCCCTAGGCTTATTCTAATCCAATTAGGGTTTTTAACCAATCTTGTGCATCCAATATGTGATTTTG
>JBBPBQ010000391.1:0-11320 GCA_037974755.1 Cicer yamashitae | reverse complement strand
ACCTCCTGGGAAGTCTTCGTGTTGCACCTTTTTTTTTTAATTTATTTCGGATATTCTGGCCAAGTTTAGAAGCAACACGGGCAAGTTGACAAGAAATCGATTTTAGCGTTGTTCTTTTTATTTGTTCTAGGAAATATAAGGTTATTTGTTGTTTAGAAAACAAAATACAAAATACTTGGATCGAGCGGATTTCAATTAGTCGGGAGAGTCTCTTTTTATGTATTTTCTGTAGTGCAACGCATATATTCAATTACGACGCATTATTTAACAGATGCGATCATACCAGCACTAATGCACCAGATCCCATCAGAACTCTGCAGTGAAGCGTGCTTAGGCGAGAGTAGTACTAGGATGGGTGACCTCCTTGGAAGTCCTCGTGTTTCACCTTTTTTTTTGATTTATTTCGGATATTCTGGCCAAGTTTCGAAGCAACACGGGCAAGTTGACAAGAAATCGATTTTAGCGTTGTTCTTTTTATTTGTTCTAGGAAATATAAGGTTATTTGTTGTTTAGAAAACAAAATACAAAATACTTGGATCGAGCGGATTTCAATTAGTCGGGAGAGTCTCTTTTTATGTATTTTCTGTAGTGCAACGCATATATTCAATTACGACGCTTTATTTAAATAATGCGATCATACCAGCACTAATGCACCAGATCTCGTTAGAACTCTACAGTTAAGCGTGCTTAGGCGAGAGTAGTACTAGGATGGGTGACCTCCTGGGAAGTCTTGTGTTGCACCTTTTTTTTTTATTTATTTCGGATATTCTGGCCAAGTTTCGAACAACACGGGCAAGTTGAAAAGAAATCGATTTTAGCGTTCTTCTTTTTCTTTGTTCTAGAAAATATAAGGTTATTTGTTGTTTAGAAAACAAAATACAAAATACGTGGATCGAGTGGATTTCAATAAGTCGGGAGTGTCACTTTTTATCTATTTTCTGTAGTGCAACGCATATATTCAATTACGACGCATTATTTAAAAGGTGCGATCATACCAGCACTAATGCACCAGATCCCATTAGAACTCTGCAGTTAAGCGCGCTTGGGCGAGAGTAGTACTAGGATGGGTGACCTCCTGCGAAGTCCTCGTGTTGCACCTTTTTTTTTGATTTATTTCGGATATTCTGGCCAAATTTCGAAGCAACAATGGCAAGTTGACAAGAAATCGATTTTAGCGTTGTTCTTTTTATTTGTTCTAGGAAATATAAGGTTATTTGTTGTTTAGAAAACAAAATACAAATTACGTGGATCGAGCGGATTTCAATTAGTCGGGAGTGTCTCTTTTTATGTATTTTCTGTAGTGCAACGCATATATTCAATTACGACGGATTATTTAAAAGTTGCGATCATACCAGCACTAATGCACCAGATCCCATCAGAACACTGCAGTTAAGCGCGCTTGCGCGAGAGTAGCACTAGGATGGGTGACTTCCTGGGAAGTCCTCGTGTTGCACCTTTTTTTTTGATTTATTTCGGATATTCTGGCCAAGTTTCGAAGCAACACGGGCAAGTTGACAAGAAATCGATTTTAGCGTTGTTCTTTTTATTTGTTCTAGGAAATATAAGGTTATTTGTTGTTTAGAAAACAAAATACAAAATACGTGGATCGAGCGGATTTCAATTAGTCGGGAGTGTCTCTTTTTATGTATTTTCTGTAGTGCAACGCATATATTCAATTACGACGCATTATTTAACAGGTGCGATCATACCAGCACTAATGCACCAGATCGCATCATAACTCGACAATTAAGGGTGCTTGGGCGAGAGTAGTACTAGGATGGGTGACCTCCTGGGAAGTCCTCGTGTTGCAACTTTTTTTTTTGATTTATTTCGGATATTCTGGCCAAGTTTCGAACAACACGGGCAAGTTGACAAGAAATCGATTTTAGGGTTCTTCTTTTTATTTGTTCTAGGAAATATAAGGTTATTTGTTGTTTAGAAAACAAAATACAAAATACGTGGATCGAGCGGATTTCAATTAGTCGGGAGTGTCTCTTTTTATGTATTTTCTGTAGTGCAACGCATATATTCAATTACGACGCATTATTTAACAGGTGCGATCATACCAGCACTAATGCACCGGATCCCATCAGAACTCCACAGTTAAGCGTGCTTGGGCGAGAGCAGTACTAGGATGGGTGACCTCTTGGGAGGTCCTTGTGTTGCACCTTTTTTTTTGATTTATTTCGGATATTCTGGCCAAGTTTCGAAGCAACACGGGCAAGTTGACAAGAAATCGATTTTAGCGTTCTTCTTTTTATTTGTTCTAGGAAATATAAGGTTATTTGTTGTTTAGAAAACAAAATACAAAATACGTGGATCGAGCGGATTTCGATTAGTCGGGAGTGTCTCTTTTTATGTATTTTTTGTAGTGCAACGCATATATTCAATTACGACGCATTATTTAACAGGTGCGATCATACCAGCACTAATGCACCGGATCCCATCAGAACTCCGCAGTAAAGCACGCTTGGGCGAGAGTGGTACAAGGATGGGTGACCTCCTGGGAAGTCCCCGTGTTGCACCTTTTTTTTTGATTTATTTCAGATATTCTGGCCAAGTTTCGAAGCAACACGGACAAGTTGACAAGAAATCGATTTTAGCGTTGTTCTTTTTATTTGTTCTAGGAAATATAAGGTTATTTGTTGTTTAGAAAACAAAATACAAAATACGTGGATCGAGCGGATTTCAATTAGTCGGGAGTGTCTCTTTTTATGTATTTTCTGTAGTGCAACGCATATATTCAATTACGACGCATTATTTAACAGGTGCGATCATACCAGCACTAATGCACCGCATCACATCAAAACTCCGCAGTTTTGATGTGCTTGGGTGAGGGTAGTACTAGGATGGGTGACCTCTTTGGAAGTCCTCGTGTTGCACCTTTTTTTTTTATTTATTTCGGATATTCTGGCCAAGTTTCGAAGCAACACGGGCAAGTTGACAAGAAATCGATTTTAGCGTTGTTCTTTTTATTTGTTCTAGGAAATATAAGGTTATTTGTTGTTTAGAAAACAAAATACAAAATACGTGGATCGAGCGGATTTCAATTAGTCGGGAGTGTCTCTTTTTATGTATTTTCTGTAGTGCAACGCATATATTCAATTACGACGCATTATTTAACAGGTGCGATTATACCAGCACTAATGCACCGGATCCCATCAGAACTCCGCAGTTAAGCGTGCTTGGGCGAGAGCAGTACTAGGATTGGTGCCCTCTTGGGAAGTCCTTGTGGTTCAACTTTTTTTTTTATTTATTTCGGATATTCTAGCCAAGTTTCGAAGCAACACGGGCAAGTTGACAAGAAATCGATTTTAGCGTTGTTCTTTTTATTTGTTCTAGGAAATATAAGGTTATTTGTTGTTTTGAAAACAAAATACAAAATACGTGGATCGAGCGGATTTCAATTAGTCGGGAGTGTCTCTTTTTATGTATTTTCTGTAGTGCAACGCATATATTCAATTACGACGCATTATTTAACAGGTGCGATCATACCAGCACTAATGCACCGGATCCCATCAGAACTCCGCAGTAAAGCACGCTTGGGCGAGAGTGGTACTAGGATGGGTGACCTCCTGGGAAGTCCCCGTGTTGCACCTTTTTTTTTATTTATTTCGGATATTCTGGCCAAGTTTCGAAGCAACATGGGCAAGTTGACAAGAAATCGATTTTAGCGTTGTTCTTTTTATTTGTTCTAGGAAATATAAGGTTATTTGTTGTTTAGAAAACAAAATACAAAATACGTGGATCGAGCGGATTTCAATTAGTCGGGAGTGTCTCTTTTTATGTATTTTCTGTAGTGCAACGCATATATTCAGTTACGACGCATTATTTAACTGGTGCGATCATACCAGCACTAATGCATCGGATCCCATTAGAACTCCGCAGTTAAGCGTGCTTCGGCGAGAGCAGTACTAGGATGGGTGACCTCTTGGGAAGTCCTTGTGTTGCACCTTTTTTTTTGATTTATTTCGAATATTCTGGCCAAGTTTCGAAGCAACACGGGCAAGTTGACAAGAAATCGATTTTAGCGTTGTTCTTTTTATTTGTTCTAGGAAATATAAGGTTATTTGTTGTTTAGAAAACAAAATACAAAATACGTGGATCGAGCGGATTTCAATTAGTCGGGAGTGTCTCTTTTTATGTATTTTCTGTAGTGCAACGCATATATTCAATTACGACGCATTATTTAACAGGTGCGATCATACCAGCACTAATGCACTGGATCCCATAAGAACTCCGCAGTTAAGCGTGCTTGGGCGAGAGCAGTACTAGGATGGGCGACCTCTTTGGAAGTCCTTGTGTTGCACCTTTTTTTTTGATTTATTTCGGATATTCTGGCCAAGTTTCGAAGCAACACGGGCAAGTTGACAAGAAATCGATTTTAGCGTTGTTCTTTTTATTTGTTCTAGGAAATATAAGGTTATTTGTTGTTTAGAAAACAAAATACAAAATACGTGGATCGAGCGGATTTCAATTAGTCGGGAGTGTCTCTTTTTATGTATTTTCTGTAGTGCAACGCATATATTCAATTACGACGCATTATTTAACAGGTGCGATCATACCAGCACTAATGCACCGGATCCCATCAGAACTCTGCAGTAAAGCACGCTTGGGCGAGAGTGGTACTAGGATGGGTGACCTCCTGGGAAGTCCCCGTGTTGCACCTTTTTTTTTGATTTATTTCGGATATTCTGGCCAAGTTTCGAAGCAACACGGGCAAGTTGACAAGAAATCGATTTTAGCGTTGTTCTTTTTATTTGTTCTAGGAAATATAAGGTTATTTGTTGTTTAGAAAACAAAATACAAAATACGTGGATCGAGCGGATTTCAATTAGTCGGGAGTGTCTCTTTTTATGTATTTTCTGTAGTGCAACGCATATATTCAATTACGACGCATTATTTAACAGGTGCGATCATACCAGCACTAATGCACTGGATCCCATCAGAACTCCGCAGTTAAGCGTGCTTGGGCGAGGGCAGTACTAGGATTGGTGACCTCTTGGGAAGTCCTTGTGTTGCACCTTTTTTTTTGATTTATTTCGGATATTCTGACCAAGTTTCGAAGCAACACGGGCAAGTTGACAAGAAATCGATTTTAGCGTTGTTCTTTTTATTTGTTCTAGGAAATATAAGGTTATTTGTTGTTTAGAAAACAAAATACAAAATACGTGGATCGAGCGGATTTCAATTAGTCGGGAGTGTCTCTTTTTATGTATTTTCTGTAGTGCAACGCATATATTCAATTACGACGCATTATTTAACAGGTGCGATCATACCAGCACTAATGCACCGGATCCCATCAGAACTCCGCAGTTAAGCGTGGATGGCCAGAGCTGTACTAGGATGGGTGACCTCTTGGGAAGTCCTCGTGTTGCACCTTTTTTTTTTTATTTATTTCGGATATTCTGGCCAAGTTTCGAAGCAACACGGGCAAGTTGACAAGAAATCGATTTTAGCGTTGTTCTTTTTATTTGTTCTAGGAAATATAAGGTTATTTGTTGTTTAGAAAACAAAATACAAAATACGTGGATCGAGCGGATTTCAATTAGTCGGGAGTGTCTCTTTTTATGTATTTTCTGTAGTGCAACGCATATATTGAATTACGACGCATTATTTATCATGTGCGATCATACTAGCACTAATGCACCGGATCCCATCAGAACTCCGCAGTCAAGCGTGCTTGGGCGATAGTAGTACCAGGATGGGTGACCTCCTGGGAAGTCCTCGTGTTGCACCTTTTTTTTTGATTTATTTTGGATATTCTGGCCAAGTTTCGAAGCAACTCGGGCAAGTTGACAAGAAATCGATTTTAGCGTTGTTCTTTTTATTTGTTCTAGGAAATATAAGGTTATTTGTTGTTTAGAAAACAAAATACAAAATACGTGGATCGAGCAAAATTCAATTAGTCGGGAGTGTCTCTTTTTATGTATTTTCTGTAGTGCAACGCATATATTCAATTACGACGCATTATTTAACAGTTGCGATCATACCAGCACTAATGCACCGGATCCCATCAGAACTCCGCAGTTAAGCGTGCCAGGGCGAGAGTAGTACTAGGATCGGTGACCACCTAGGAAGTCCTCGTGTTGCACCTTTTTTTATTTATTTATTTCGGATATTCTGGCCAAGTTTCGAAGCAACACGGGCAAGTTGACAAGAAATCGATTTTAGCGTTGTTCTTTTTATTTGTTCTAGGAAATATAAGGTTATTTGTTGTTTAGAAAACAAAATACAAAATACGTGGATCGAGCGGATTTCCATTAGTCGGGAGTGTCTCTTTTTATGTATTTTCTGTAGTGCAACGCATATATTCAATTACGACGCATTATTTAACAGGTGCGATCATACCAGCACTAATGCACCGGATCCCATCAGAACTCCGCAGTGAAGCGTGCTTGGGAGAGAGCAGCACTAGGATGGGTGACCTCTTGGGAAGTCCTTGTGTTGCACCTTTTTTTTTTATTTATTTCGGATATTCTGGCCAAGTTTCGAAGCAACACGGGCAAGTTGACAAGAAATCGATTTTAGCGTTGTTCTTTTTATTTGTTCTAGGAAATATAAGGTTATTTGTTGTTTAGAAAACAAAATACAAAATACGTGGATCGAGCGGATTTCAATTAGTCGGGAGTGTCTCTTTTTATGTATTTTCTGTAGTGCAACGCATATATTCAATTACGACACATTATTTAACAGGTGCGATCACACCAGCACTAATGCACTGGATCCCATCAGAACTCTGCAGCTAAGCGTGCTTGGGCGAGATTAGTACTAGGATGGGTGACCTCCTGGGAAGTTCTCGTGTTGCACCTTTTTTTTTTATTTATTTCGGATATTCTGGCCAAGTTTCGAATCAACACGGGCAAGTTGACAAGAAATCAATTTTAGCGTTGTTCTTTTTATTTGTTCTAGGAAATATAAGGTTATTTGTTGTTTAGAAAACAAAATACAAAATACGTGGATCGAGCGGATTTCAATTAGTCGGGAGTGTCTCTTTTTATGTATTTTCTGTAGTGCAACGCATATATTCAATTACGATGCATTATTTAACAGGTGCGATCATACCAGCACTAATGCACCAGATCCCATCAGAACTCCAAAGCTAAACGTGCTTGGGCGAGAATAGTACTAAAATGGGTGACCTCCTGGGAAGTCTTCGTGTTGCACCTTTTTTTTTTATTTATTTCGGATATTCTGGCCAAGTTTCGAAGCAACACGGGCAAGTTGACAAGAAATCGATTTTAGCGTTGTTCTTTTTATTTGTTCTAGGAAATATAAGGTTATTTGTTGTTTAGAAAACAAAATACAAAATACGTGGATCGAGCGGATTTCAATTAGTCGGGAGAGTCTCTTTTTATGTATTTTCTGTAGTGCAACGCATATATTCAATTACGACGCATTATTTAACAGTTGCGATCATACCAGCACTAATGCATCGGATCCAATTAGAACTCCGCAGTTAAGCGTGCTCGGGCGAGAGTAGTAGTAGGATGGGTGTCCTCCTGGGATGTTCTTTTGTTGCACCTTTTTTTTTTTTATTTATTTCGGATATTCTGGCCAAGTTTCGAAGCAACACGGGCAAGTTGACAAGAAATCGATTTTAGCGTTGTTCTTTTTATTTGTTCTAGGAAATATAAGGTTATTTGTTGTTTAGAAAACAAAATACAAAATACGTGGATCGAGCGGATTTCAATTTGTCGGGAGAGTCTCTTTTTATGTATTTTCTGTAGTGCAACGCATATATTCAATTACGACGCATTATATAACAGGTGCGATCATACCAGCACTAATGCACCAGATCCCATCAGAACTCTGCAGTGAAGCGTGCTTGGGCGAGAGTAGTACTAGGATGCGTGACCTCCTGGGAAGTCCTCGTGTTGCACCTTTTTTTTTGATTTATTTCGGATATTCTGGCCAAGTTTCGAAGCAACACGGGCAAGTTGACAAGAAATCAATTTTAGCGTTGTTCTTTTTATTTGTTCTAGGAAATATAAGGTTATTTGTTGTTTAGAAAACAAAATACAAAATACGTGGATCGAGGGGATTTCAATTAGTCGGGAGTGTCTCTTTTTATGTATTTTCTGTAGTGCAACGCATATATTCAATTACGACGCATTATTTAACAGGTGCGATCATACCAGCACTAATGCACCGGATCCCATCAGAACTCCGCAGTTAAGCGTGCTTGGGCGAGAGTTGTACAACGATTGGGCGAGAGTAGTACAACGATGGGTGACCTCTTGGGAAGTCATTTTGTTGTACCTTTTTTTTTAATTTATTTCGGATATTCTGGACAAGTTTCGAAGCAACACGGGCAAGTTGACAAGAAATCGATTTTAGCGTTGTTCTTTTTATTTGTTCTAGGAAATATAAGGTTATTTGTTGTTTAGAAAACAAAATACAAAATACGTGGATCGAGCGGATTTCAATTAGTCGGGAGTGTCTCTTTTTATGTATTTTCTGTAGTGCAACTCATATATTCAATTACGACGCATTATTTAACAGGTGCGATCATACCAGCACTAATGCACCGGATCCCATCAGAACTCCGCAGCTAAGCGTGCTTGGGCGAGATTAGTACTAGGATGGGTGACCTGTTGGGAAGTCCTCGTGTTGCACCTTTTTTTTTTTTTTATTTCGGATATTCTGGCCAAGTTTCGAAGCAACACGGGCAAGTTGACAAGAAATCGATTTTAGCGTTGTTCTTTTTATTTGTTCTAGGAAATATAAGGTTATTTGTTGTTTAGAAAACAAAATACAAAATACGTGGATCGAGCGGATTTCAATTAGTCGGGAGTGTCTCTTTTTATGTATTTTCTGTAGTGCAACGCAAATATTCAATTACGACGCATTATTTAACAGGTGCGATCATACCAGCACTAATGCAACGGATCCCATCAGAACTCCGCAGTTAAGCGTGCTTGGGCGAGAGTAGTATTATGATGGGTAACCTGCTGTGAAGTCCTCGTGTTGCACCTTTTTTTTATAATTTATTTCGGATATTCTGGCCAAGTTTCAAAGCAACACGGGCAAGTTGACAAGAAATCGATTTTAGCGTTGTTCTTTTTATTTGTTCTAGGAAATATAAGGTTATTTGTTGTTTAGAAAACAAAATACAAAATACGTGGATCGAGCGGATTTCAATTAGTCGGGAGTGTCTCTTTTTATGTATTTTCTGTAGTGCAACGCATATATTCAATTACGACGCATTATTAGCAGGTGCGATCATACCAGCACTAATGCACCGGATCCCCTCAGAACTCCGCAGTTAAGCGTGCTTGGGCGAGAGTAGTAATAGGATGGGTGACCTCTTGGGAAGTCCTCGTGTTGCACCTTTTTTTTTTTATTTCGGATATTCTGGCCAAGTTTCGAAGCAACATGGGCAAGTTGACAAGAAATCGATTTTAGCGTTGTTCTTTTTATTTGTTCTAGGAAATATAAGGTTATTTGTTGTTTAGAAAACAAAATACAAAATACGTGGATCGAGCGGATTTCAATTAGTCGGGAGTGTCTCTTTTTATGTATTTTCTGTAGTGCAACGCATATATTCAGTTACGACGCATTATTTAACTGGTGCGATCATACCAGCACTAATGCATCGGATCCCATTAGAACTCCGCAGTTAAGCGTGCTTCGGCGAGAGCAGTACTAGGATGGGTGACCTCTTGGGAAGTCCTTGTGTTGCACCTTTTTTTTTGATTTATTTCGAATATTCTGGCCAAGTTTCGAAGCAACACGGGCAAGTTGACAAGAAATCGATTTTAGCGTTGTTCTTTTTATTTGTTCTAGGAAATATAAGGTTATTTGTTGTTTAGAAAACAAAATACAAAATACGTGGATCGAGCGGATTTCAATTAGTCGGGAGTGTCTCTTTTTATGTATTTTCTGTAGTGCAACGCATATATTCAATTACGACGCATTATTTAACAGATGCGATCATACCAGCACTAATGCACTGGATCCCATCAGAACTCCGCAGTAAAGCACGCTTGGGCGAGAGTGGTACTAGGATGGGTGACCTCCTGGGAAGTCCCCGTGTTGCACCTTTTTTTTTTTATTTATTTTGGATATTCTGGCCAAGTTTCGAAGCAACACGGGCAAGTTGACAAGAAATCGATTTTAGCGTTGTTCTTTTTATTTGTTCTAGGAAATATAAGGTTATTTGTTGTTTAGAAAACAAAATACAAAATACGTGGATCGAGCGGATTTCAATTAGTCGGGAGTGTCTCTTTTTATGTATTTTCTGTAGTGCAACGCATATATTCAATTACGACGCATTATTTAACAGGTGCGATCATACCAGCACTAATGCACCGGATCCCATCAGAACTCTGCAGTAAAGCACGCTTGGGCGAGAGTGGTACTAGGATGGGTGACCTCCTGGGAAGTCCCCGTGTTGCACCTTTTTTTTTGATTTATTTCGGATATTCTGGCCAAGTTTCGAAGCAACACGGGCAAGTTGACAAGAAATCGATTTTAGCGTTGTTCTTTTTATTTGTTCTAGGAAATATAAGGTTATTTGTTGTTTAGAAAACAAAATACAAAATACGTGGATCGAGCGGATTTCAATTAGTCGGGAGTGTCTCTTTTTATGTATTTTCTGTAGTGCAACGCATATATTCAATTACGACGCATTATTTAACAGGTTCGATCATACCAGCACTAATGCACCGGATTCCATCAGAACTCCGCTGTCAAGCGTGCCTGGGCGAGAGTAGTACTAGGATGGGTGACCTCTTGGGAAGTCCTCGTGTTGCACCTTTTCTTTTATGTATTTCGGATATTCTGGCCAAGTTTCGAAGCAACACGGGCAAGTTGACAAGAAATCGATTTTAGCGTTGTTCTTTTTATTTGTTCTAGGAAATATAAGGTTATTTGTTGTTTAGAAAACAAAATACAAAATACGTGGATCGAGCGGATTTCAATTAGTCGGGAGTGTCTCTTTTTATGTATTTTCTGTAGTGCAACGCATATATTCAATTACGACGCATTATTTAACAGGTGCGATCATACCAGCACTAATGCACCGGATCCCATCAGAACTCCGCAGTCAAGCGTGCTTGGGCGATAGTAGTACCAGGATGGGTGACTTCCTGGGAAGTCCTCGTGTTGCACCTTTTTTTTTTTGATTTATTTCGGATATTCTGGCCAAGTTTCGAAGCTACACGGGCAAGTTGACAAGAAATCGATTTTAGCGTTGTTCTTTTTATTTGTTCTAGGAAATATAAGGTTATTTGTTGTTTAGAAAACAAAATACAAAATACGTGGATCGAGCGGATTTCAATTAGTCGGGAGAGTCTCTTTTTTTGTATTTTCTGTA
>JBBPBQ010000390.1:0-11323 GCA_037974755.1 Cicer yamashitae | reverse complement strand
ATTTTTTTTTTGTTCTTTTTTTTTAATAACATGAATATAACATATTACAAGAAAATATAAAAACTAATGTAGAGCTAAACTACTTTGAACTTATCACAACATCAGTCAGGTATGAAGGTCAGGTTTAGGTTTTTCTTGATGAAGTCAAACCTATCTTCAGATAGTGGTTTGGTGAATATGATATCCCATTGGTGTTCAGTGTCTACAAATTGAATGTTTAGTACCCTTTTTGAACAAAGTCCTAATGATTTGGTGTTTGATCCCTATGTGTTTAGCTCTAGAATGTAAGATAGGGTTTTTGGTTAGACAAATGGCAGAAGTGTTATCACAATAGATGAAAATGTTGGATTCTAGGATTTTGTAGTTTTCAAGTTGATGCTTCATCCAAAGTAGTTGAGCACTGCAACCACCTGCTGAAATATACTCAGCCTCTATTGTTGACATTGCAATGCTGTTTTGTCTCTTACTTGACCAAGATATTAAGTTGTCACCTAGAAAGGTACAGTTGCCACTAGTGCTCTTTCTCTCAAGTTTATCTCCAGCATAGTCAAAATCACAGTATCTAAGGATTCTTTTAACAGCAGTTAAATGTGATTCCCTAGGGTCAGCTTGAAATCTTGCACATACACATACACTAAACATGACGTCAGGTCTTGAAGAGGTAAGGTAAAGTAGGGATCATATCATTCCTCTATAGGGTTTTTGGTCAACTTTTTCGTCGGAATCATCTTTTTCAAGTGAACAAGTAGGGTGCATTAGTGTAGCCATAGGTTTGCAATCACTCATCTTAAACTTCCTAAGAAGCTCTTTTGTATATTTAGTTTGATGAATGAACATACCTATTTGACTTTGCTGAATTTGTATCCTTAAGAAGAACTTAAGTTCTCTCATCATACTCATTTGAAATTCAAGCTGCATTAATTTAGAAAATTCTTAGCAAAGAGTGCCATTAGTAGATCCAAAAATAATGTCATCAACATAAATTTGAATAATAAGAATGTTATCTCCTATTGATTTTCTAAAAAGTCTAATATCTACTTGTCCTCTTTCAAAGTTATTTTTAAGCAAGAAGTTACTAAGTGCTTGTTTTAGACCATATAGGAATTTCATAAGCTTAAAAGCATGATTTGGAAATTCAGAATTTTCAAAACTTGGGAGTTGTTTAAATAGACTTCTTCACTTATATAACCATTTAGAAAAACCCTTTTAACATCCATTTGAAATAATGTAATGTTATTATTTGCAGCAAAAAAAAGTAGGATACAAATAGCTTCTAACATGGCTACTAGAGCAAATGTCTCAGTGTAATCAATGCCCTTTTGTTGACTGTAGCCTTGTGCAACAAGTCTTGCCTTGTTTCTAACCACTTCACCTTTTTCATTTAGCTTGTTTATGAAAACCCACTTGGTTCCAATAATGTTCTTCTTTGGTCTAGGTACTAGATCCCAAACATCATTCCTCTTAAATTTATTTAACTCTTCTTGCATTGCAAGAATCCATCCATCATCTACCAATGCTTCATCAATAGAGGTAAGCTTAATTGATGAGAGTAAGCCAAACAAAGTGGTATCTTTTAGTGATGATTTAGTCCTCAAGGATCACTTGCACGTCCAATGATTAGAGTTTCAAGATGAGATGACTTAAATTTCCATCTAGATCTTCCTTCTGACTTATCTTGACTATTTCAGACTTGATCACATTCATCCTTTGAAGATTTATCATATTCTTCTGATTTGCTTGTATCCTCTGATTTTTCTAGTTCTTATGGTTTGTCTGCATCTACTTCCTCTAGTTCCGATAAACCTGCACTATCATCATCTTGCTTTGACTTTTCAAGGTCAAACTGTTTGTCATCAAATTTAACATGTATGGATTCTTCCATAATTTGAGTTTCACTATTCAACACTCTATAAGCCTTATATCTATCAGAGTATCCAATGAAGGCACACTTTTGAGATCTAGAATGAAATTTACCAAGGTTATCTTTAGTGTTCAACATATAACATGTACAACCAAATTTTTTAAAAGAAGACATGTTAGGCTTTTTACGTTTCCACAATTCATATGGTGTTTCATTTAATATAGATCTAATTAAGACTCTATTTTGAATATAACATGCAATATTAACTGCTTCAGCCCAAAAGTGTTTTGCAACATTCATATCATTTAACATAGTTCTGACCATTTCTTGGAGTGATCTATTCTTTCTTTCTTCAACTCCATTTTGTTGGGGTGTTCTAGGAGAGGAGAAGTTGTGAGAGATTCCATTCTCATCACAAAAACTTTCAAAGGACTTGTTTTCAAATTCTCCTCCATGATCACTTCTAATTGTTACAATCTTAAGACCTTTTTCATTCATTATTTGTTTGCAAAATGTGATAAACACTTTGTGGGATTTATCCTTACTTCTTAAGAATTTTACGCATGTCCACCTAGTGTAATCATCTACTATAAAAAAATCGTATTTATTTCTACTTAGAGAGGTTGTTTTCATTGGCCCGAAGAG
The DNA here is from genome assembly GCA_037974755.1 of Cicer yamashitae. Lineage (NCBI taxonomy): Eukaryota > Viridiplantae > Streptophyta > Magnoliopsida > Fabales > Fabaceae > Cicer > Cicer yamashitae. The sequence continues at coordinate 8,817 of JBBPBQ010000390.1, read as the reverse complement.
ATCTATATGTAAGAGCTCAAAGGGCTTTGAGGTAGAGACTGAGTTCTTAGAAGTAAAGGAGTTCTTTGTTTGTATTCCTTTATGACAAGCTTCACACATAATTTTAGTTTTGTAACTAAGCTTAGGTAGAACTCTAACTAGTGGAAGTTTATTCAATTTTGAAATTAATCTAAGGTTTGCATGACCTAATCTTTTGTGCCAAATTAGTTTCTATTCGTTTATTGACATAAGACACTTAACCTCTTGCTTCTCTAGACTAAACAGATTTTTCTTATAAATGTTGTTTGCCTTTGACCTGTAAAGAGTACAAATCCATCTTTCTAACTAATTGCCTTACATGTTTTTTGATTGAATAAAATATCATAATTAATATCACTTAACTGACTAATACTTAATAAATTATGCTTAAGACCTTTAACAAACAAGACATCTTTAATAGAAGGGCAAGTATCATTGCCAACTGTACCTTGACTAATGATCTGGCCTTTTTGCTTTCCTCCAAAAGTCATTGTGCCTCCTTTGCTCAGTGTTAGTTCTTGGAACATAGACTTTTCTCTCGTCATATGTCGCAAGCATCTGCAACATAGACAATTTTGTTCTTAGGTACCCAAATTTTGTTGGGTCCTGGTTTGTTAGTCTTAAAGGGTTTCTTGTCTTTCCTTGTATTTAGCATGGGACAAGATAATTTGGAGTGACCTTTCTTAAAGCAAACAGTACACATGATATTAGAGGGAATAGGTTTAGGTTCAGTTATAGTTACAATTTGCTTAAATCCTATACCTCTTTTACCATTTCTACTAACTCCATAAATCATAGAAGCATATTTGTTTCTTTCCATACCATTAGCAAGAAAATCTTGAAATACTTCTTCATGCTTACCAGAGTTACATGTGGTATTTTCAATTAATGTTGAACTATGATTACTTTTTAGAGTTAGATTTTCAACCTTAAGTTCAACAATATCAGTTTTTAGAGTTGCATTTTCTGTTTTAAGTTCAATAATATCAGTTTTTAGAGTTGCATTTGTTGTTTTAAATTCAACACTTTGATTCTTTAACACATTAACTTTTTCAGTTAGGTTTGCATTTTCTTTTCTAAGTGTTTTCAATTTTAAAGACAATTTGTGATTGTTATTTAAAAAATCATTTATAGCAGTAATTAAATCAGATCGATTAAAATAAAAAATACCTCAATTTCTTTATTTGTTGATTCACTTCCGTAGTCAGAATCTATGTTGGATCTAGAGGCAGAGTTGGTATGAGCCATCAGAGCCAAATCTGCTTGTTCATCATCAAAGGATTTATCAGAATCATCCCTTGTAGCCATAAGACTCTTCTTCTTGGGTTTAGAATCTTTCATCTGGTGTTTCCCTTTCTCCATATTTGGACAGTCTGACTTGATATGTCCAGGTACATTTCCATAGCAGATAATGTTTTTCTTGTCAATATTTTCATTCCTTCCACTATTGGACTGCTTGGAGTCTTTGTGAGGGAAAGATTTCCTCTTGCTGTGCCACATCCTCTAAATTCTTCTAGATATGAAGGAAATCTCCTTTTCCTCTGAGTTCATATTCTGATCATCTGAAACATTATCCTTTGATTCTGATGTTGCCTTTAGAACCTTTGAAACACCCCGATTATTAACAGTGCGAGTGCATTTTTTTTTAAAACAACTTAAATAAAATAATACGTCGTATCACAAAATGACAAGAGTCATAAATAATTACATCATATATACAAACAATCTAAAATAGTTTTTGGGACAATAATCCAAAGTATACAAATAGAAAATACATCGGGGCTATGAGATCTATCAGATATCGCTCATACCCCTGGGGTATTCTCGGGAGACACTTGCATAGAGGTACTGCTCCAAGAATCCTATCCCCCCATGGTCACGTCAAAAAAATGGAACGTGGACCCATCAAACAAAAGTCAACTGTCAAGATATGTTATAGATACAGTCATCCCAAAACAAAACAAGTACAACCACCAAAAGAAAGACACTAAGGCCCTATACAACAAAAACTAATCTGATCATCCACTAACAACTATAGTAACAAAGGTGACCTCCACACACTGCACTAGTTCCTTCTCACGCAGTATCACTCCTCGAAGTAACTTCCTCCCTCTCTTCAGCCATAGAGGAATCATTCTCCTCAAAGGTCAGGTCCACCCACAAGATAAGTGGCTTCGGCGGCGCAGGAATCTCAAAATAGCTCACTACCGAAAGTAAGAGCTCTGACTCAACCCGTATATGTATCCCTACTTGAGATGGGGTCGTATGCCCAAGCAGTCAGGGAGTGCCAGTCAGGGAAGTCTAACGACGTTTCCGTCGTCAGGGTAATAGTTGGTAAAATGAATTCAAGTATCATCTGAGGGAAAAGCCCTATTTCCACAATAATGTAAAGGGTCGCCAACCGAAATTAACAATTAACATTTAAACTTATGTCATGTAGACAAACAATAAACACTTAGCAGTTATTACATGATAACAGATAATTAGAGAGCACGTATATACATATATCATATCATAACAAACATGACTCGCGTGCCAAACACCCTAATGCAATGCTTATATGCCAGTGCACATGATTCCAGAATTTCCAAACCCTCATCGAGGGGCGTAAATCATAAATGTACCGCCTCTAACAGACCACTACTAATTATCGAGGTGCCACCTATCATAGATCAACACGATCTACCATAGTGCAGTCTATCACAGACCTACATGACTAAAAATCCTCGTAAGGATAAGATGGACCAATCAACTCATGGAACCATCCCGTGGCCCATCGCGGTCACCACTAACACCGTGGCCCATCACGGTCACCACTAACTATGAAATGCATGAGCATACTCTAACTCTTTCAAAATAATCATTATGTAAATGTAGCTATTAAAGGACTCTCATTTTAATACTCATTTCACACTAATAATTTTTCATACTTTTCACAGAGCAAACTCAAGACATATTCTCATTAATCAAATTCATAACATGTAGCAACACGTATTATCACTCAAGAATGCATAATCACATCAATATTTATCATCACATATTCACACATCAGTCACACATATAAGGTCCCTATGTGCAAACTAAAAATTTCGAAGGAGCCCTTACCTCAATTATAGCCTTTTCAACAACTATGGTTACCACAATCACACACAACGAAAATATGGCTCGTGCTAACACCTTCAATCAAATAGTGTTTGACTTAGTCAAATTAGTCCTTGAGACTTTAACTACCTTACAACCCTTTCCTTACTCCTAACCCCCTTAGAGTATATTTCACTAAAATAGTTTACAACGAGTAAAGACTAATAGTATTATTATTCACAATACTCACTTTCAACATATAAAACATATTTTTAGAAATCAACATCCTTCAATTTTTTACACAGCCACAAATTTTATGAAATTTGCCATAACTCATTTTTCATTTTTTGTTGTTTCAAATAACTACAAGTTTGGTCTACTACATTTTTAAAGACTAAATCTCCAATCAAAGTATATACCTCATAACAATATAACCACACAAAAAGTATCAATAAATATTTTTCTAGTTTCAAAGTTCTAACTCTTTGAAATAGTTTCATTCTTTTCAAAATATATTAAATATATTTTTTTTTCTTATCAACAAAGCTTGCATTTTAATTCATGAAACTTGAAATCTTTAAAAAAAATGAAATTCTAACTCTAGACTTTAACTTTTACTTAATAAACTTGAAACTTTAAGTAAAATCATGCAAACTTTTCTAAAAATTGAAAATATACATATAAAAACTTGAAACCACAATTCATTAATTTTCCTTAAAACACAAGTTCAAAGATTTGATAACCACATGTATACATTCTTGATCATCAATTATAACAACTATTTTTGGAAATGCATAAACTAAGAAAAATTATTTTTCTTTAATCACAACAACAACATTAATATTTCAGAGTTCTCCCCACCGCTAACTCGGTGTTAACGGTCTCGATTCCTTTTCGAGACTCAAGGAGCTAACTATATGCTTGTGTTGCAATTCTCACAATAGAAACCAATATTTTTCAGATGTGCTACAGTGTACAGATCTTCTCGAAGCTCTCGCAATGTGGCATCAATGGTTAAGGACTACAAGTCCTTATTTTCTAGTTACATTAGGCTATGACCAAGTGACAAGGGTTTCAATGTATTTTTGCAATTATAAGTTTTGGAATAGTTTAACTAATACTGTTTACTAGTAGCATGATATGTTTGAAATAAATAAAATTATTTAATTTTCCCCAAATTTTCTTATTATTTATATTTTTTCACAAATCTGGGTAAAGGGTGTCACACATGTGCATCATATATGAAATGCATCATTAAATCATTCACTAATTTTCATATGCATCTATTTCATAATATATTTATATAGCAACATATCCAATTAAGCGTCTTGTTCGACAACTCCTAAAGTTATGTCGAGTCATTTCACCTTTGTCGCGTGATTTGGTTAATGTTTCTTCCGTTGTCAAAGGATGATCTTTCGTCACAAAATCACTAAGTCAATGAGCTTGGATTTTTTTCCCTTGTGTTTGTTGACTCTTGATGAAATTATATTTTTCCATCAATAGGGTACCAAAGGAAAATATTCCAAAATCTCACATTTGTGGACCCAATAAAAGTTCGGTACCAATAATTGTCAAATAATTTGGTTGTAGGAATGTTTGAGAGCATTATTAAGCACTTAGATGCTACACATATTTATAAGGATGGGTGATCTTTATTTCATCAAAGTTTAAGGTGTGATCTCTTAATTTATTCTACACAAAGGTCTACTGTAAAGTTGCTTAAAATTTTATCTTATCGATGGTTTCACATTTTTTATTAAAGTGATAAAATGCTTAAGTTAGTTTCTCTTATATAATACATCTTTGATGTTGGTGTGTATATACTTAATGATCATAAATGTTTTGCAATATGTGAATTTGTGTGTGCAAATGCATTCATATATGAAAGTATGTTGATGTTTGATCATTGCATAGATATATTGAAATTTCATGTTTTTCCTATGTTTTAATAGTGTAAGTCAACTCACTTACACTATCAATCAACTTACCACTTAAAATTTTACAAAATTGGTTTCATCGAAAAGTAAATCAACTCACACACCTTGTAAGTGGATTCACACAAATTAAAAATTCAAAAATGTACAATTTTTTAAGCATTGCAAACCGAACCAAGATTCATTTAATCACTACTAATCACTTTTTAACCACTTTATTTTCGGTAACTACACTTTACTATCAATATCTCACTAAAAAGCCAAAATTATCTCCATTTTCTCAAAAAAACCTCCCAAACCAATTTATCCTCTTTTCAAGCTTGGATTCTAAAAGTTGAATAAAGATTTTTTGGTTCTCAACTCAAAGTTTGGGTTTTTCCACCATCAAAAAGGTAAATTCGTGTACCCCTTTGTGGTGTGTTTTTGGGTTTGATTTCTCAAGATTTTGGTTGTTTGTGTTGGTTTCGTTGGTTAGTATCAAATATTATTTGTGTTGTTATTGGTTAGAATTTGAAGGTTATTAGTGTTTGTTTCGATAGAAATTGTGAATTTGAGTTTCCACCATTAAGGTTTTTTTTTTCTTTGAAATTGTTTGTTGAAATGGAAGAAACAAAATGGAAAACGTCTTGTACTAAGAGAAAACAAAAAGAAATTACCACTTCAACATCAATTTTAGACTTTTAAGAGGTTGTTTGTTAATAATGAGGAATTTGAAAGATTTAATGTTTAGTTCTTTCTTAGTAGTGTTGTTATTCCTCACTTTGTTGATATGGACCCAACCCTAATTAGAGAAAATGAATTCATTACTTGGTTGAAACATCAAGGTTTAATTGATTAGCTTGGATAATAAATACTATGCGCCTCTTGTCAAAGCATTTTATAGTAATTTGATGATTAAGGATACCCCTTTAACATTAACATCAATGTAGATGCTATTGTTTGGAAAGAAGTTTGTAATTTAAAGCGTATCGAATTGATTCTTATTGAAGATTTATACGAGAATTTTGAATGATGCGACAAAATTACTTTCCTTCAAAAGATCGTAGTTAATTCAAACAACATTCCAACTGGAAAAGTGTTCTTCGTTGGGAAAATGAAGTCTGAATACATGTTGTTGCATTTGGTCATCACAAAATGCATGGATCTTAGAGAGTATAACTATGCAAGAAACTTTTAGTTTGACATTTTTTTGATGTGGTTGATTTCTTAGGGTGCATTGATTAATTGGCAACTTACATTGCTAGAAAGATGATAAATATGAAGAAACAAATAAGCAGTGCTCTTTCATATGTTCGTATGATCAGTTTCTATAGTGCTTTGATGTTTTGTTGAATACTGACAGATGCATCCTTCCTAATCCTATTAATTAATGGAATGATAAGGACCACTCTAACTAAAATGCGGTTAGTTGAAAATGCAGATGGTGTCTGGGTAAGAAGGGATTCTGCTCAAGAAGAGGGATCATAGGATATTGAAGTAGACGAGGTTCCTGCTCAAGTTGAAACACCTGCTGATATTGGTGGCTAAAATACACCCTGATTTTTAACAGCAAGAGTGTATTTTCTTTACAAACAACTTCTCAAATAAAATACGATAAAATGATTCTCTTAAAATACCTATAATTTTTTTTCCTTTTTAAATAAAACATTTTTAAAAAATCTTTTAAAATAAATTCAACGACATGTTTACAAGGTAAATGAAAAATTCCAGATTCAACTTATTTATTTCAAATGAAAATTACTACAAATTAATAAAACCAAAGGGATTACCAACATTGACAACCAAACCACCCATAAGTTGATCTTACCACCCTTAACAAGGCTATTGGGTACTACTGACCAACTAGCTACATCAAATTGTCCACAATGAACTGGCAGTTGAAGTCAAAACACCCTTTAACATAAGTTGTCTCGTGTGTCAAAACACCATAATGCAATGATTTGGAAATTTCAAACCTTCTACTATGGACCTCTTGACCACAGATTCTCTTGATCCGACGTGAAGTATCCAAAAACTCATGAATCAAAAATCCCCGCAAGGATATGGAAGTCCCTCCAGAAAAACTGATGAGGATATAGGATGCATAACCAAGGAAGGGAGCATAGAAGACATTCGAGGTCTTTGAACTCTAATGATAAGAGCAAGGTCAAAGAAGGAAAAAAAGACTCTAAATAACCTGATAGTCACTTTATTTGATGCATGTCCAACACATAAAGAATTGAAGCCTAAGATAGTAAATTACTTAATCTAAATTGAAGAAATTAATCCACTTTATTTTATTTGTTGTCCTTACTTATTTGATTGAGTTCTATAACTTATGTTTGTTGCTAGTGAAATTCAGTAGTTGTCTTATAAAAAAAATAAATAAAAAAAAAAGGAAAAAAAACAAAAACCATTGTTGTGTTGTTATGAGTATTCCACATTACCTGATTGAAAAAATTCCTAAGAGTATTTTTTAATCACCTTATTATTCTTTTGTGTTACTTTACTTTCTTCTAACCAATTTTGATTCAACATTCTTGAGTGTTCTTGTTGATTCCATTAAGAACTTGAATATAGAAATTGAGTGGAAAAAGGCATGAGAGATACATTATAGAAAAATCCTAAATTGAGTGAAACACGAGTGACAAATTCAAGAGTGTAAACACGTGAGCTATGTTGTGAGGTCCTTTTCTTCACTTTTGTTTGTTGTTTAAATTATGGCAAGAATAAGTGGTGATGATAGCCTTCATCAAGGGGAAACAACAAATTGTTAGTGGAGGCTATAACTGCTCAATTCAAAAGGATGTTGAGACAACATACCAAAGATTTACATGCCAGAATTGAGTAGTTAGAAAATCAAGAAAATCATGGTGTTGATGGAGGTAGAAGGAGAAGAGAAACCAAAGGTGGTGGTAGAGGAGATATAATAGAGGGAGTAAAGCTTAAAATAACATTGTTTCAAGGTAAAAGTGATTTGGAGGCTTACCTTCAGAGGGAGATGAAAATTGAACAACTCTTTTCATGCAATACTTACACGGAAGAGAAGAAGGTAAAAGTGGCAGGCATGGAATTGATTAATTATGCACTCATTTGGTGAGAACAATTACAAAAAAGAAAGAGTGAGGTATGAAGAAGCATTGGGGAATAGCTTGGTGGAGATGAAGAGGTTAACATCAAAAAGATTAGTTCTTTCTTACTATCATATAGACTTTCACAATGTAGCAAGAGTGTGGATGATTATTATAAGGAGATGGACGTTTACAAGTGTAGCCCAAAATTAATGATAATGCCTACAAAATAAATCTTCAAAGTGAGTATGGTGTTAGAGCTACTTTTAATGTGGTTGATTTCTCTCATTTTAATAGATGTGAAGAAAATTGCAAGTTGAGGGCAAATTCAGTTCAAGAAGGAGGGATTGATGAAGCCATAGAAGCATAACCAAGAAAGAAAGCATAAAAGACATTTGAGGTCTTGGAACTCCATTGACATGAGCAAGGTCAAAGAAGCTCAAAAAAGACTCTAAATAACTTGATAGCCACTTTATTTGATGCAAGTCCAACTCATGAAGAATTGAACCATAAGTTAGTAAATTGCTTAATCCGAATTGAAGAAATTAAATAATGAAGGTTGTAACTATATGTTATCAATTTTTGTTAATAGTTTTAATTAAAGTAGTGGACTAAATTAGTAAGTTTATTTGGGTCTAATAATAAGAACTTCAATTGGGCCAAATTTAAAGAACGTGTAAGGTATTGCCACTATAAAAAGGCACACTGTAACAATCCGTTTTTTTTTTTTT
>JBBPBQ010000389.1:0-11336 GCA_037974755.1 Cicer yamashitae | reverse complement strand
GGTTTTTAACCAATCTTGTGCATCCAATATGTGATTTTGTGTCATTGGTTGAACATTTAGGTTATTTTTGTCCTCCCTAGGCTTATTCTAATCCAATTAGGGTTTTTAACAAATCTTGTGCATCCAATATGTAATTTTGTGTCATTGGTTGAACATTTAGGTCATTTTTGTCCTCCCTAGGCTTATTCTAATCCAGTTACGGTTTTTAACCAATCTTGTGCATCCAATATGTGATTTTGTGTCATTTTGTGTCATTGGTTGAACATTTAGGTCATTTTCGTCCTCCCTAGGCTTATTCTAATCCAATTAAGGTTTTTAACCAATCTTGTGCATCCAATATGTGATTTTGTGTCATTGGTTGAACAGTTAGGTCATTTTGGTCCTCCCTAGGCTTATTCTAATCCAATTAGGGTTTTTAACCAATCCTGTGCATCCAATATGTGATTTTGTGTCATTGGTTGAACATTTAGGTCATTTTCGTCCTCCCTAGGCTTATTCTAATCCAATTAGGGTTTTTAACCAATCTTGTGCATCCAATATGTGATTTTGTGTCATTGGTCTAACATTTAGGTCATTTTCGTCCTCCCTAGGCTTATTCTAATCCAATTAGGGTTTTTAACCAATCTTGTGCATCCAATATGTGATTTTGTGTCATTTTGTGTCATTGGTTGAACATTTAGGTCATTTTCGTCCTCCCTAGGCTTATTCTAATCCAATTAGGGTTTTTAACCAATCTTGTGCATCCAATATGTGATTTTGTATCATTGGTTGAACATTTAGGTCATTTTCGTCCTCGCTATGCTTATGCTAATCCAATTAGGGTTTTTAGCCAATCTTGTGCATCAAATATGTGATTTTATGTCATTTTGTGTCATTGGTTGAACATTTAGGTCAATTTCGTCCTCCCTTGGCTTATTCTAATCCAATTAAGGTTCTTAACCAATCTTGTGCATCCAATGTGTGATTTTGTGTCATTGGTTGAACATTTAGGTCATTTTCGTCCTCCCTAGGCTCTTTTTAATCCAATTAGGGTTTTTAACCAATCTTGTGCATCCAATATGTGATTTTGTGTCATTTTGTGTCATTGGTTGAACATTTAGGTCATTTTCGCCTTGCTAGGTTTATTCTAATCCAATTAGGGTTTTTAACCAATCTTGTGCATCCAATATGTGATTTTGTGTCATTGGTTGAACATTTAGGTCATTTTCGTCCTCCCTAGGCTTATTCTAATCCAATTAGGGTTTTTAACCAATCTTGTGCATCCAATATGTGATTTTGTGTCATTTTGTGTCATTGGTTGAACATTTAGGTCATTTTCGTCCTCCCTAGGGATATTCTAATTCAATTAAGGTTTTTAACCAATCTTGTGCATCCAATATGTGAGTTTGTGTCCTTTTGTGTCATTGGTTGAACATTTAGGTCATTTTCGTCCTCCCTATGCTTATTCTAATCCAATTAGGATTTTTAACCAATCTTGGGCATCCAATATGTGATTTTGTGTCATTTTGTGTCATTGGTTGAACATTTAGGTCATTTTCGTCCTCCCTAGGCTTATTCTAATCCAATTAGGGTTTTTAACCAATCTTGTGCATCCAATATGTGATTTTGTGTCATTTTGTGTCATTGGTTGAACATTTAGGTCATTTTCGTCCTCCCTAGGCTTATTCTAATGCAATTAGGGTGTTTAACCAATCTTGTGCATCCAATATGTGATTTTGTGTCATTTTGTGTCATTGGTTGAACATTTAGGTCATTTTCGTCCTCCCTAGGCTTATTCTAATACAATTAGGGTTTTTAACCAATATAGTGCATCCAATATGTGGTTTTGTGTCATTTTGTGTCATTGGTTGAACATTTAGGTCATTTTCGTCCTCCCTAGGCTTATTCTAATCCAATTAGGGTTTTTAACCAATCTTGTGCATCCAATATGTGATTTTGTGTCATTTTGTGTCATTGGTTGAACATTTAGGTCATTTTCGTCCTCCCTAGGCTTATTCTAATCCAATTAGGGTTTTTAACAAATCTTGTGCATCCAATATGTGATTTTGTGTCATTTTGTGTCATTGGTTAAACATTTAGGTCATTTTCGTCCTCCCTAGGCTTATTCTAATCCAATTAGGGTTTTTAACCAATCTTGTGCATCCAATATGTGATTTTGTGTCATTTTGTGTCATTGGTTGAACATTTAGGTCATTTTCGTCCTCGCTAGTCTTATTCTAATCCATTTAGGGTTTTTAACCAATCTTGTGCATCCAATATGTGATTTTGTGTCATTTTGTGTCATTGGTTGAACATTTAGGTCATTTTCGTCCTCCCTAGGCTTATTCAAATCCAATTAGGGTTTTTAACCAATCTTGTGCATCCAATATGTCATTTTGTGTCATTTTGTGTCATTGGTTGTACATTAAGGTCATTTTCGTCCTCCCTAGGCTTATTCTAATCCAATTAGGAATTTTAACCAATCTTGTGCATCCAATATGTGATTTTGTGTCATTGGTTGAACATTTAGGTCATTTTCGTCCTCCCTAGACTTATTCTAATCCAATTAGGGTTTTTAACCAATCTTGTGCATCCAATGTGGGATTTTGTGTCATTTTGTGTCATTGGATGAACATTGAGGTCATTTTCGTCCTCCCTAGGGTTATTCTAATCCAATTAGGGTTTTTAACCAATCTTGTGCATCCAATATGTGATTTTGTGTCATTTTGTGTCATTGGTTGAACATTTAGGTCATTTTCGTCCTCCCTAGGCTTATTCTAATCCAATTAGGGTTTTTAACCAATCTTGTGCATCCAATATGTGATTTTGTGTCATTTTGTGTCATTGGTTGAACATTTAGGTCATTTTCGTCCTCCATAGGCTTATTCTAATCCATTTAGGGTTTTTAACCAATCTTGTGCATCCAATATGTGATTTTGTGTCATTGGTTGCACATTTAGGTCATTTTCGTCCTCCCTAGGCTTATTCTAATCCAATTAGGGTTTTTAATCAATCTTGTGCATCCAATATGTGATTTTGTGTCATTTTGTGTCATTGGTTGAACATTTAGGTCATTTTCGTCCTCCCTAGGCTTATTCTAATCCAATTAGGGTTTTTAACCAATCTTGTGCATCCAATATGTGATTTTGCGTCATTTTGTGTAATTGGTTGAACATTTATGTCATTTTCGTCCTCCATAGGCTTATTCTTATCCAATTAGGGTTTTTAACCAATCTTGTGCATCCAATATGTGATTTTGTGTCATTGGTTGAACATTTAGGTCCTTTTCGTCCTCCCTAGGCTTATTCTAATCCAATTAGGGTTTTTAACCAATCTTGTGCATCTAATATGTGATTTTGTGTCATTGGTTGCACATTTAGGTCATTTTCGTCCTCCCTAGGCTTATTCTAATCCAATTAGGGTTTTTAACCAATCTTGTGCATCCAATATGTGATTTTGTGTCATTTTGTGTCATTGGTTGAACATTTAGATCATTTTCGTCCTCCCTAAGCTTATTCTAATCCAATTAGGGTTTTTAACCAATATTGTGCATCCAATATGTGATTTTGTGTCATTTTGTGTCATTGGTTGAACATTTAGGTCATTTTCGTCCTCCCTAGGCTTATTCTAATCCAATTAGGGTTTTTAACCAATCTTGTGCATCCAATATGTGATTTTGTGTCATTGGTTAAACATTTAGGTCATTTTTGTCCTCCCTAGGCTTATTCTAATCCAATTAGGGTTTTTAACCAATCTTGTGCATCCAATATGTGATTTTGTGTCATTGGTTGAACATTTAGTTCATTTTCGTCCTCCCTAGGCTTATTCTATTCCAATTAGGGTTTTTAACCAATCTTGTGCATATAATAAGTGATTTTGTGTCATTGGTAATCCAATTAGGTCATTTTCGTCCTCGCTAGGCTTATTCTAATCCAATTAGGGTTTTTAACCAATCTTGTGCATCCAATATGTGATTTTGTGTCATTTTGTGTCATTGGTTGAAAATTTAGGTCATTTTCGTCCTCCCTAGGCTTATTCTAATCCAATTAGGATTTTTAACCAATCTTGTGCATCCAATATGTGATTTTGTGTCATTGGTTGAACATTTAGGTCATTTTCGTCCTCCCTAAGGTTATTCTAATCCAATTAGGGTTTTTAACCAATCTTGTGCATCGAATATGTCATTTTGTGTCATTGGTTGAACATTTGGGTCATTTTCGTCTTCCATAGGCTTATTCTAATCCAATTAGGGTTTTTAACCAATCTTGTGCATCCAATATGTGATTTTGTGTCATTTTGTGTCATTGGTTGAACATTTAGGTCATTTTCGTCCTCCCTAGGCTTATTCTAATCCAATTAGGGTTTTTAACCAATCTTGTGCATCCAATATGTGATTTTTTTGTCATTTTGTGTCATTGGTTGAACATTTAGGTCATTTTCGTCCTCCCAAGGCTTATTCTAATCCAATTAGGATTTTTAACCAATCTTGTGCATCCAATATGTGATTTTGTGTCATTCGTTGAAAATTTTTGTCATTTTCGTTCTCCCAAGGCTTATTCTAATCCAATTAGGGTTTTTAACCAATCTTGTGCATCCAATATGTGATTTTGTGTCATTTTGTGTCATTGGTTGAACATTTAGGTCATTTTCGTCCTCCCTAGGCTTATTCTAATCCAATTAGGGTTTTTAACCAATCTTGTGCATCCAATATGTGATTTTGTGTCATTGGCTTAACATTTAGGTCATTTTCGTCCTCCCTAGGCTTATTCTAATCCAATTAGGATTTTTAAACAATCTTGTGCATCCAATATCTGATTTTTTGTCATTTTGTGTCATTGGTTGAACATTTAGGTCATTTTCGTCCTCCCTAGGCTTATTCTAATCCAATTAGGATTTTTAACCAATCTTGTGCATCCAATATGTGATTTTGTGTCATTCGTTGAAAATTTTTGTCATTTTCGTTCTCCCAAGGCTTATTCTAATCCAATTAGGGTTTTTAACCAATCTTGTGCATCCAATATGTGATTTTGTGTCATTTTGTGTCATTGGTTGAACATTTAGGTCATTTTCGTCCTCCCTAGGCTTATTCTAATCCAATTAGGGTTTTTAACCAATCTTGTGCATCCAATATGTGATTTTGTGTCATTGGTTGAACATTTAGGTCGTTTTCGTCCTCCCTAGGCTTATTCTAATCCAATTAGGGTTTTTAACAAATCTTGTGCATCCAATATGTGATTTTGTGTCATTGGTTGAACATTTAGGTCATTTTCGTCCTCCCTAGGCTTATTCTAATCCAATAAGGGTTTTTAACCAATCTTGTGCATCCAATATGTAATTTTGTGTCATTGGTTGAACATTAGGTCATTTTCGTCCTCCCTAGGCTTATTCTAATCCAATTAGGGTTTTTAACCAATCTTGTGCATCCAATATGTGATTTTGTCTCATTTTGTGTCATTGGTTGAACATTTAAGTCATTTTCTTCCTCCCTTTGCTTATTCTAATCCAATTAGGGTTTTTAAGCAATCTTGTGCATCCAATATGTGATTTTGTGTCATTTTGTGTCATTGGTTGAACATTTAGGTCATTTTCGTCCTCCCTAGGCTTATTCTAATCCAATTAAGGTTTTTAACAAATCTTGTGCATCCAATATGTGATTTTGTGTCATTGGTTGAACATTTAGGTCATTTTCGTCCTCCCTAGGCTTATTCTAATCCAATAAGGGTTTTTAACCAATCTTGTGCATCCAATATGTAATTTTGTGTCATTGGTTGAACATTAGGTCATTTTCGTCCTCCCTAGGCTTATTCTAATCCAATTAGGGTTTTTAACCAATCTTGTGCATCCAATATGTGATTTTGTCTCATTTTGTGTCATTGGTTGAACATTTAAGTCATTTTCTTCCTCCCTTTGCTTATTCTAATCCAATTAGGGTTTTTAACCAATCTTGTGCATCCAATATGTGATTTTGTGTCATTTTGTGTCATTGGTTGAACATTTAGGTCATTTTCGTCCTCCCTAGGCTTATTCTAATCCAATTAGGGTTTTTAACCAATCTTGTGCATCCAATATGTGATTTTGTGTCATTTTGTGTCATTGGTTGAACATTTAGGTCATTTTCGTCCTCCCTAGGCTTATTCTAATCCAATTAGGGGTTTTAAACAATGTTGTGCATCCAATAAGTCATTTTGTGTCATTGGTTGAACATTTAGGTCATTTTCGTCCTCCCTAGGCTTATTCTAATTTAATTAGGGTTTTTATCCAATCTTGTGCATCCAATATGTGATTTTGTGTCATTGGTTGAACGTTTAGGTCATTTTCGTCCTCCCTAGGCTTATTCTAATCCAATTAGGGTTTTTAACCAATCTTGTGCATCCAATATGTGATTTTGTGTCATTTTGTGTCATTGGTTGAACATTTAGGTCATTTTCGTCCTCCCTAGGCTTATTCTAATCCAATTAGGGTTTTTAACCAATCTTGTGCATCCAATATGTGATTTTGTGTCATTTTGTGTCATTGGTTGAACATTTAGGTCATTTTCGTCCTCCCTAGGCTTATTCTAATCAATTAGGGTTTTTAACCAATCTTGTGCATCCAATATGTGATTTTGTGTCATTTTGTGTCATCAGTTGAACATTTAGGTCGTTTTCGTCTTCCCTAGGCTTATTCTAATCCGATTAGGGTTTTTATTCAATCTTGTGCATCCAATATGTGATTTTGTGTCATTGGTTGAACATTTAGGTCATTTTCGTCCTCCCTAGGCTTATTCTAATCCAATTAGGGTTTTTAACCAATCTTGTGCATCCAATATGTGATTTTGTGTCATTTTGTGTCATTGGTTGAACATTTAGGTCATTTTCGTCCTCCCTAGGCTTATTCTAATCCAATTAGGGTTTTTAACCAATCTTTTGCATCTAATATGTGATTTTGTGTGATTTTGTGTCATTGGTTGAACATTTAGGTCATTTTCGTCCTCCCTAGGCTTATTCTAATCCAATTAGGGTTTTTAACCAATCTTTTGCATCTAATATGCGATTTTGTGTCATTTTGTGTCATTGGTTGAACATTTATGTCATTTTCGTCCTCCCTAGTCTTATTCTAATCCAATTAGGGTTTTTAACCAATCTTGTGCATCCAATATGTGATTTTGTGTCATTGGTTAAACATTTTGGTCATTTTCGTCCTCCCTAGGCTTATTCTAATCCAATTAAGGTTTTTAACCAATCTTGTGCATCCAATATGTGATTTTGTGTCATTGGTTGGACATTTAGGTCATTTTCGTCCTCCCTAGGCTTATTCTAATCCAATTAGGGTTTTTAACCAATCTTGTGCATCCAATATGTGATTTTGTGTCATTTTGTGTCATTGGTTGAACATTTAGGTCATTTTCGTCCTCCCTAGGCTTATTCTAATCCAATTAGGGTTTTTAACCAATCTTGTGCATCCAATATGTGATTTTGTGTCATTGGTAATCCAATTAGGTCATTTTCGTCCTCGCTAGGCTTATTCTAATCCAATTAGGGTTTTTAACCAATCTTGTGCATCCAATATGTGATTTTGTGTCATTGGTTGAACATTTAGGTCATTTTCGTCTTCCCTAGGCTTATTCTAATCCAATTAGGGTTTTTAACCAATCTTGTGCATCCAATATGTGATTTTGTGTCATTGGTTAAACATTTAGGTCATTTTCGTCCTCCCTATGCTTATTCTAATCCAATTAGGGTTTTTAACCAATCTTGTGCATCGAATATGTGATTTTGTGTCATTTTGTGTCATTTGTTGAACATTTAGGTCATTTTCGTCCTCCCTAGGCTTATTCTAATCCAATTAGGGTTTTTAACCAATCTTGTGCATCCAATATGTGATTTTGTGTCATTTTGTGTCATTGGTTGAACATTTAGGTCATTTTCGTCCTCCCTAGGCTTATTCTAATCCAATTAGGGTTTTTAACCAATCTTGTGCATCCAATATGTGATTTTGTGTCATTGGTTGAACATTTAGTTCATTTTCGTCCTCCCTAGGCTTATTCTATTCCATTTAGGGTTTTTAACCAATCTTCTGCATCCAATATGTGATTTTGTGTCATTTTGTGTCATTGGTTCAACATTTAGGTCATTTTCGTCCTCCCTAGGGTTATTTTAATCCAATTAGGATTTTTAACCAATCTTGTGCATCCAATATGTGATTTTGTGTCATTTTGTGTCATTGGTTGAACATTTAGGTCATTTTCGTCCTCCCTAGGCTTATTCTAATCCAATTAGGGTTTTTAACCAATCTTGTGCATCCAATATGTGATTTTGTGTCATTTTGTGTCATTGGTTGAACATTTAGGTCATTTTGGTCCTCCCTAGGCTTATTCTAATCCAATTAGGGTTTTTAACCGATCATGTGCATCCAATATGTGATTTTGTGTCATTTTGTGTCATTGGTATAACATTTAGGTCATTTTCGTTTTCCCTAGGCCTATTCTAATCCAATTAGGGTTTTTAACCAATCTTGTGCATGCAATATATAATTTTGTGTCATTTTGTGTCATTGGTTGAACATTTAGGTCATTTTCGTCCTCCCTAGGCTTATTCTAATCCAATTAGGGTTTTTAACCAATCTTGTGCATCCAATATGTGATTTTGTGTCATTTTGTGTCATTGGTTGAACATTTAGGTCATTTTCGTCCTCCCTAGGCTTATTCTAATCCAATTAGGGTTTTTAACCAATCTTGTGCATCCAATATGTGATTTTGTGTCATTTTGTGTCATTGGTTGAACATTTAGGTCAGTTTAGTCCTCCCTAGGCTTATTCTAATCCAATTAGGTTTTTAACCAATCTTGTGCATCCAATATGTGATTTTGTGTCATTGGTTGAACATTTAGGTCATTTTCGTCCTCCCTAGGCTTATTCTAATCCAATTAGAGTTTTTAACCAATCTTGTGCGTCCAATATGTGATTTTGCGTCATTTTGTGTCATTAGTTGAACATTTAGGTCATTTTCGTCCTCCCTAGGCTTATTCTAATCCAATTAGGGTTTTTAACCAATCTTGTGCATCCAATATGTGATTTTGTGTCATTTTGTGTCATTGGTTGAACATTTAGGTCATTCGTCCTCCCTAGGCTCTTTTTAATCCAATTAGGGTTTTTAACCAATCTTGTGCATACAATATGTGATTTTGTGTCATTGGTTGAACATTTAGGTCATTTTCGTCCTCCCTAGGCTTATTCTAATCCAATTAGGGTTTTTAACCAATCTTGTGCATCCAATATGTGATTTTCTGTCATTGGTTAAACATTTAGGTCATTTTCGTCCTCCCTAGGCTTATTCTAATCCAATTAGGGTTTTTAACCAATCTTGTGCATCCAATATGTGATTTTGTGTCATTTTGTGTCATTGGTTGAACATTTAGGTCATTTTCGTCCTCCCTAGGCTTATTCTAATCCAATTAGGGTTTTTAACCAATCTTGTGCATCCAATATGTGATTTTGTGTCATTTTGTGTCATTGGTTGAACATTTAGGTCATTTTCGTCCTCCCTAGGCTTATTCTAACCCAATTAGGGTTTTTAAACAATCTTGTGCATCCAATATGTGCTTTTGTGTCATTGGTTGAACATTTAGGTCATTTTCGTCCTCCCTAGGCTTATTCTAATCCAATAAGGGTTTTTAACCAATCTTGTGCATCCAATATGTGATTTTGTGTCATTGGTTGAACATTTAGGTCATTTTCGTCCTCCCTAGGCTTATTCTAATCCAATTAGGGTTTTTAACAAATCTTGTGCATCCAATATGTAATTTTGTGTCATTGGTTGAACATTTAGGTCATTTTTGTCCTCCCTAGGCTTATTCTAATCCAGTTACGGTTTTTAACCAATCTTGTGCATGCAATATGTAATTTTGTGTCATTTTGTGTCATTGGTTGAACATTTAGGTCATTTTCGTCCTCCCTAGGCTTATTCTAATCCAATAAGGGTTTTTAACCAATCTTGTGCATCCAATATGTGATTTTGTGTCATTTTGTGTCATTGGTTGAACATTTAGGTCATTTTCGTCCTCCCTAGGCTTATTCTAATCCAATTACGGTTTTTAACCAATCTTGTGCATCCAATATGTGATTTTGTGTCATTGGTTGAACATTTAGGTTATTTTTGTCCTCCCTAGGCTTATTCTAATCCAATTAGGGTTTTTAACAAATCTTGTGCATCCAATATGTAATTTTGTGTCATTGGTTGAACATTTAGGTCATTTTTGTCCTCCCTAGGCTTATTCTAATCCAGTTACGGTTTTTAACCAATCTTGTGCATCCAATATGTGATTTTGTGTCATTTTGTGTCATTGGTTGAACATTTAGGTCATTTTCGTCCTCCCTAGGCTTATTCTAATCCAATTAAGGTTTTTAACCAATCTTGTGCATCCAATATGTGATTTTATGTCATTGGTTGAACATTTAGGTCATTTTCGTCCTCCCTTGGGTTATTCTTATCCAATTAGGGTTTTTAACAAATCTTGTGCATCCAATATGTGATTTTGTGTCATTTTGTATCATTGGTTGAACATTTAGGTCATTTTCTTCCTCCCTAAGCTTATTCTAATCCAATTAGGGTTTTTAACCAATCTTGTGCATCCAATATGTGATTTTTTGTCATTGGTTGAACATTTAGGTCATTTTCGTCCTCCCTAGGCTTATTCTAATCCAATTAGGGTTTTTAACCAATCTTGTGCATCCAATATGTGATTTTGTGTCATTTTGTGTCATTGGTTGAACATTTAGGTCATTTTCGTCCTCCCTTGGCTTATTCTTATCCAATTAAGGTTCTTAACCAATCTAGTGCATCCAATGTGTGATTTTGTGTCATTTTGGGTCATTGGTTGAACATTTAGGTCATTTTCGTCCTCCCTAGGCTTATTCTAATCCAATTAGGGTTTTTAACCAATCTTGTGCATCCAATATGTGATTTTGTGTCATTTTGTGTCATTGGTTGAACATTTAGGTCATTTTCGTCCTCCCTAGGGTTATTCTATTCCAATTAGGGTTTTTAACCAATCTTGTGCATCCAATATGTGATTTTGTGTCATTGGTTGAACATTTAGGTCATTTTCGTCCTCCCTAGGCTTATTCTAATCCAATTAGGGTTTTTAACCAATCTTGTGCATCCAATATGTGATTTTGTGTCATTGGTTGAACATTTAGGTCATTTGCGTCTTCCCTAGGCTTATTCTAATCCAATTAGGGTTTTTAACCAATCTTGTGCATGCAATATGTAATTTTGTGTCATTTTGTGTCATTGGTTGAACATTTAGGTCATTTTCGTCCTCCCTAGGCTTATTCTAATCCAATTAGGGTTTTTAACCAATCTTGTGCATCCAATATGT
>JBBPBQ010000387.1:0-11342 GCA_037974755.1 Cicer yamashitae | reverse complement strand
TTAACAGGTGCGATCATACCATCACTAATGCACCAGATCCCATCAGAACTCTGCAGTTAATCGTGCTTGGGCGAGAGTAGTACTAGGATGGGTGACCTCTTGGGAAGTCCTCGTGTTGCACCTTTTTTTTTTATTTATTTCGGATATTCTGGCCAAGTTTCGAAGCAACACGGGCAACTTGACAAGAAATCGATTTTAGCATTGTTCTTTTTATTTGTTCTAGGAAATATAAGGTTATTTGTTGTTTATTAAACAAAATACAAAATATGTGGATCGAGCGGATTTCAATTAGTCGGGAGTGTCTCTTTTTATGTATTTTCTGTAGTGCAACGCATATATTCAATTACGAAGCATTATTTAACAGGTGCGATCATACCAGCACTAATGCACCGGATCCCATCAGAACTCCGCAGTAAAGCGTGCTTGGGCGAGAGTAGTACTAGGATGGGTGACCTCCTGGGTAGTAATCGTGTTGCACCTTTTTTTTTGATTTATTTCGGATATTCTGGCCAAGTTTCGAAGCAACACGGGCAAGTTGACAAGAAATCGATTTTAGCGTTGTTCTTTTTATTTGTTCTAGGAAATATAAGGTTATTTGTTGTTGAGAAAACAAAATACAAAATACGTGGATCGAGCGGATTTCAATTAGTCGGGAGTGTCTCTTTTTATGTATTTTCTGTAGTGCAACGCATATATTCAATTACGACGCATTATTTAACACGTGCGATCATACCAGCACTAATGCACCGGATCCCATCAGAACTCCGCAGTCAAGCGTGCTTGGGCGATAGTAGTACCAGGATGGGTGACCTCCTGGGAAGTCCTCGTGTTGCACCTTTTTTTTTTATTTATTTCGGATATTCTGGCCAAGTTTCGAAGCAACTCGGGCAAGTTGACAAGAAATCGATTTTTGCGTTGTTCTTTTTATATGTTCTAGGAAATATAAGGTTATTTGTTGTTTAAAAAACAAAATACAAAATACGTGGATCGAGCGGATTTCAATTAGTCGGGAGTGTCTCTTTTTATGTATTTTCTGTAGTGCAACGCATGTATTCAATTACGACGCATTATTTAACAGGTGCGATCATACCAGCACTAATGCACCGGATCCCATCAGAACTCCGCAGTGAAGCGTGCTTGGCCGAGAGTAGTACTAGGATGGGTGACCTCCTGGGAAGTCCTCGTGTTGCACCTTTTTTTTTGATTTATTTCGGATATTCTGGCCAAGTTTCGAAGCAACACGGGCAAGTTGACAAGAAATCGATTTTAGCGTTGTTCTTTTTATTTGTTCTAGGAAATATAAGGTTATTTGTTGTTTAGAAAACAAAATACAAAATACGTGGATCGAGCAGATTTCAATTAGTCGGGAGTGTCTCTTTTTATGTATTTTCTGTAGTGCAACGCATATATTCAATTACGATGGATTATTTAACAGGTGCGATCATACCAGCACTAATGCACCGGATCCCATCAGAACTCCGCAGTTAAGCGTGCTTGGGCGAGAGTAGTACTAGGATGGGTGATCTCATGGGAAGTCCTCGTGTTGCACCTTTTTTTTTTATTTATTTCGGATATTCTGGCCAAGTTTCGAAGCAACACGGGCAAGTTGACAAGAAATCTATTTTAGCGTTGTTCTTTTTATTTGTTCTAGGAAATATAAGGTTATTTGTTGTTTAGAAAACAAAATACAAAATACGTGGATCGAGCGGATTTCAATTAGTCGGGAGTGTCTCTTTTTATGTATTTTCTGTAGTGCAACGCATATATTCAATTACGACGGATTATTTAACAGGTGCGATCATACCAGCACTAATCCACCGGATCCCATCAGAACACCGCAGTTAAGCGTGCTTGGGCGAGAGCAGTACTAGGATGGGTGACCTCTTGGGAATTCCTCGTGTTGGACCTTTTTTTTTTATTTATTTCGGATATTCTGGCCAAGTTTCGAAGCAACACGGGCAAGTTGACAAGAAATCGATTTTAGCGTTGTTCTTTTTATTTGTTCTAGGAAATATAAGGTTATTTGTTGTTTAGAAAACAAAATACAAAATACGTGGATCGAGCGGATTTCAATTAGTCGGGAGTGTCTCTTTTTATGTATTTTCTGTAGTGCAACGCATATATTCAATTACGACGCATTATTTAACAGGAGTGATCATACCAGCACTAATGCACCGGATCACATCAGAACTCCGCAGTTAAGCGTGCTTGGGCGAGAGTAGTACTAGGATGGGTGACCTGTTGGGAAGTCCTCGTGTTGCACCTTTTTTTTTTATTTATTTCGGATATTCTGGCCAAGTTTCGAAGCAACACGGGCAAGTTGACAAGAAATCGATTTTAGCATTGTTCTTTTTATTTGTTCTAGGAAATATAAGGTTATTTGTTGTTTAGAAAACAAAATACAAAATACGTGGATCGAGCGGATTTCAATTAGTCGGGAGTGTCTCTTTTTATGTATTTTCTGTAGTGCAACGCATATATTCAATTACGACGGATTATTTAACAGGTGCGATCATACCAGCACTAATGCACTGGATCCCATCAGAACTCCGCAGTTAAGCGTGCTTGGGCGAGAGTAGTACTAGGATGGGTGACCTCTTGGGAAGTCCTCGTGTTGCACCTTTTTTTTTTATTTATTTTGGATATTCTGGCCAAGTTTCGAAGCAACACGGGCAAGTTGACAAGAAATCGATTTTAGCGTTGTTCTTTTTATTTGTTCTAGGAAATATAAGGTTATTTGTTGTTTAGAAAACAAAATACAAAATACGTGGATCGAGCGGATTTCAATTAGTCGGGAGTGTCTCTTTTTATGTATTTTCTGTAGTGCAACGCATATATTCAATTACGACGCATTATTTAACAGGTGCGATCATACCAGCACTAATGCACCGCATCACATCAAAACTCCGCAGTTTTGATGTGCTTGGGTGAGGGTAGTACTAGGATGGGTGACCTCTTTGGAAGTCCTCGTGTTGCACCTTTTTTTTTTATTTATTTCGGATATTCTGGCCAAGTTTCGAAGCAACACGGGCAAGTTGACAAGAAATCGATTTTAGCGTTGTTCTTTTTATTTGTTCTAGGAAATATAAGGTTATTTGTTGTTTAGAAAACAAAATACAAAATACGTGGATCGAGCGGATTTCAATTAGTCGGGAGTGTCTCTTTTTATGTATTTTCTGTAGTGCAACGCATATATTCAATTACGACGCATTATTTAACAGGTGCGATTATACCAGCACTAATGCACCGGATCCCATCAGAACTCCGCAGTTAAGCGTGCTTGGGCGAGAGCAGTACTAGGATTGGTGCCCTCTTGGGAAGTCCTTGTGGTTCAACTTTTTTTTTTATTTATTTCGGATATTCTAGCCAAGTTTCGAAGCAACACGGGCAAGTTGACAAGAAATCGATTTTAGCGTTGTTCTTTTTATTTGTTCTAGGAAATATAAGGTTATTTGTTGTTTTGAAAACAAAATACAAAATACGTGGATCGAGCGGATTTCAATTAGTCGGGAGTGTCTCTTTTTATGTATTTTCTGTAGTGCAACGCATATATTCAATTACGACGCATTATTTAACAGGTGCGATCATACCAGCACTAATGCACCGGATCCCATCAGAACTCCGCAGTAAAGCACGCTTGGGCGAGAGTGGTACTAGGATGGGTGACCTCCTGGGAAGTCCCTGTGTTGCACCTTTTTTTTTTATTTATTTCGGATATTCTGGCCAAGTTTCGAAGCAACACGGGCAAGTTGACAAGAAATCGATTTTAGCGTTGTTCTTTTTATTTGTTCTAGGAAATATAAGGTTATTTGTTGTTTAGAAAACAAAATACAAAATACGTGGATCGACAGAGTTCAATTAGTCGGGAGTGTCTCTTTTTATGTATTTTCTGTAGTGCAACGCATATATTCAATTACGACGCATTATTTAACAGGTGCGATCATACCATCACTAATGCACCGGATCCCATCAGAACTCTGCAATTAAGCGTGCTTGGGCGAGAGTAATACAAGGATGGGTGACCTCTTGGGAAGTCATTTTGTTGCACCTTTTTTTTTGATTTATTTCGGATATTCTGGCCAAGTTTCGAAGCAACACGGGCAAGTTGACAAGAAATCGATTTTAGCGTTGTTCTTTTTATTTGTTCTAGGAAATATAAGGTTATTTGTTGTTTAGAAAACAAAATACAAAATACGTGGATCGAGTGGATTTCAATTAGTCGGGAGTGTCTCTTTTTATGTATTTTCTATAGTGCAACGCATATATTCAATTACGACGCATTATTTAACAGTTGCGATCATACCAGCACTAATGCACTGGATCCCATCAGAACTCTGTAGTTAAGCGCGCTCGGGCGAGAGTAGTACTAGGATGGGTGACCTCCTAGGAAATCCTCGTGTTGCACCTTTTTTTTTATTTATTTCGGATATTCTGGCCAAGTTTCGAAGCAACACGGGCAAGTTGACAAGAAATCGATTTTAGCGTTGTTCTTTTTATTTGTTCTAGGAAATATAAGGTTATTTGTTGTTTAGAAAACAAAATACAAAATACGTGGATCGAGCGGATTTCAATTAGTCGGGAGTGTCTCTTTTTATGTATTTTCTGTAGTGCAACGCATATATTCAATTACGACGCATTATTTAACAGGTGCGATCATACCAGCACTAATTCACCGGTTCCCATCAGAACTCTGCAGTTAAGCGTTCTTGGGCGAGAGTAGTACTAGGATGGGTGACCTCCTCGGAAGTCCTCGTGTTGCACCTTTTTTGTTTTTTATTTCGGATATTCTGGCCAAGTTTCGAAGCAACACGGGCAAGTTGACAAGAAATCGATTTTAGCGTTGTTCTTTTTATTTGTTCTAGGAAATATAAGGTTATTTGTTGTTTAGAAAACAAAATACAAAATACGTGGATCGAGCGGATTTCAATTAGTCGGGAGTGTCTCTTTTTATGTATTTTCTGTAGTGCAACGCATATATTCAATTACGACGCATTATTTAACAGGTGCGATCATACCAGCACTATTGCACCGGATCCCATCAGAACTCTACAGTTAGGCGTGCTTGGGCGAGAGTAGTACTAGGATGGGTGACCTCCTGGGAACTCCCCGTGTTGCACCTTTTTTTTTTTTTTATTTCGGATATTCTGGCCAAGTTTCGAAGCAACACGGGCAAGTTGACAAGAAATCGATTTTAGCGTTGTTCTTTTTATTTGTTCTAGGAAATATAAGGTTATTTGTTGTTGAGAAAACAAAATACAAACTACGTGGATCGAGCGGATTTCAATTAGTCGGGAGTGTCTCTTTTTATGTATTTTCTGTAGTGCAACGCATATATTCAATTACGACGCATTATTTAACAGGTGCGATCATACCAGCACTAATGCACCGGATCCCATCAGAACTCCGCAGTAAAGCGTGCTTGGGCGAGAGTAGTACTAGGATGGGTGACCTCCTGGGAAGTCCTCGTGTTGCACCTTTTTTTTTGATTTATTTCGGATATTCTCGCCAAGTTTTGAAGTAACACGGGCAAGTTGACAAGAAATCGATTTTAGCGTTGTTCTTTTTATTTGTTCTAGGAAATATAAGGTTATTTGTTGTTGAGAAAACAAAATACAAAATACGTGGATCGAGCGGATTTCAATTAGTCGGGAGTGTCTCTTTTTATGTATTTTCTGTAGTGCAACGCATATATTCAATTACGAGCCATTATTTAACAGGTGCGATCATACCAGCACTAATGCACCGGATCCCATCAGAACTCCGCAGTAAAGCGTGCTTGGGCGAGAGTAGTACTAGGATGGGTGACCTCCTGGGAAGTCCCCGTGTTGCACCTTTTTTTTTTATTTATTTCGGATATTCTGGCCAAGTTTCGAAGCAACACAGGCAAGTTGACAAGAAATCGATTTTAGCGTTGTTCTTTTTATTTGTTCTAGGAATTATAAGGTTATTTGTTGTTTAGAAAACAAAATACAAAATACGTGGATCAAGCAGATTTCAATTAGTCGGGAGTGTCTCTTTTTATGTATTTTCTGTAGTGCAACGCATATATTCAATTACGACGCATTATTTAACAGGTGCGATCATACCAGCACTAATGCACCGGATCCCATCAGAACTCCGCAGTAAAGCGTGCTTGGGCGAGAGTAGTACTAGGATGGGTGACCTCCTGGGAAGTAATCGTGTTGCACCTTTTTTTTTGATTTATTTCGGATATTCTGGCCAAGTTTCGAAGCAACACGGGCAAGTTGACAAGAAATCGATTATAGCGTTGTTCTTTTTATTTGTTCTAGGAAATATAAGGTTATTTGTTGTTTATTAAACAAAATACAAAATACGTGGATCAAGCAGATTTCAATTAGTCGGGAGTGTCTCTTTTTATGTATTTTCTGTAGTGCAACGCATATATTCAATTACGATGCATTATTTAACAGGTGCGATCATACCATCACTAATGCACCGGATCCCATCAGAACTCTGCAGTCAAGCGTGCTTGGGCGAGAGTAGTACTAGGATGGGTGACCTCTTGGGAAGTCCTCGTGTTGCACCTTTTTTTTTATTTATTTCGGATATTCTGGCCAAGTTTCGAAGCAACACGGGCAAGTTGACAAGAAATCGATTTTAGCGTTGTTCTTTTTATTTGTTCTTCGAAATATAAGGTTATTTGTTGTTTAGAAAACAAAATACAAAATACGTGGATCGAGCGGATTTCAATTAGTCGGGAGTGTCTCTTTTTATGTATTTTCTGTAGTGCAACGCGTATATTCAATTACGACGCATTATTTAACAGGTGCGATCATAACAGCACTAATGCACCGGATCCCATCAGAACTCCGCAGTTAAGCGTCCTTGGGCGAGAGTATTACTAGGATGGGTGACCTCCTGGGAAGTCCTCGTGTTGCACCTTTTTTTTTCATTTATTTCGGATATTCTGGCCAAATTTCGAAGCAACACGGGCAAGTTGACAAGAAATCGATTTTAGCGTTGTTCTTTTTATTTGTTCTAGGAAATATAAGGTTATTTGTTGTTTAGAAAACAAAATACAAAATACGTGGATCGAGCGGATTTCAATTAGTCGGGAGTGTCTCTTTTTATGTATTTTCTGTAGTGCAACGCATATATTCAATTACGACGCATTATTTAACAGGTGCGATCATACCAGCACTAATGCACCGCATCACATCAAAACTCCGCAGTTTTGATGTGCTTGGGTGAGGGTAGTACTAGGATGGGTGACCTCTTTGGAAGTCCTCGTGTTGCACCTTTTTTTTTTATTTATTTCGGATATTCTGGCCAAGTTTCGAAGCAACACGGGCAAGTTGACAAGAAATCGATTTTAGCGTTGTTCTTTTTATTTGTTCTAGGAAATATAAGGTTATTTGTTGTTTAGAAAACAAAATACAAAATACGTGGATCGAGCGGATTTCAATTAGTCGGGAGTGTCTCTTTTTATGTATTTTCTGTAGTGCAACGCATATATTCAATTACGACGCATTATTTAACAGGTGCGATTATACCAGCACTAATGCACCGGATCCCATCAGAACTCCGCAGTTAAGCGTGCTTGGGCGAGAGCAGTACTAGGATTGGTGCCCTCTTGGGAAGTCCTTGTGGTTCAACTTTTTTTTTTATTTATTTCGGATATTCTAGCCAAGTTTCGAAGCAACACGGGCAAGTTGACAAGAAATCGATTTTAGCGTTGTTCTTTTTATTTGTTCTAGGAAATATAAGGTTATTTGTTGTTTTGAAAACAAAATACAAAATACGTGGATCGAGCGGATTTCAATTAGTCGGGAGTGTCTCTTTTTATGTATTTTCTGTAGTGCAACGCATATATTCAATTACGACGCATTATTTAACAGGTGCGATCATACCAGCACTAATGCACCGGATCCCATCAGAACTCCGCAGTAAAGCACGCTTGGGCGAGAGTGGTACTAGGATGGGTGACCTCCTGGGAAGTCCCCGTGTTGCACCTTATTTTTTTATTTATTTCGGATATTCTGCCCAAGTTTCGAAGCAACACGGGCAAGTTGACAAGAAATCGATTTTAGCGTTGTTCTTTTTATTTGTTCTAGGAAATATAAGGTTATTTGTTGTTTAGAAAACAAAATACAAAATACGTGGATCGAGCGGATTTCAATTAGTCGGGAGTGTCTCTTTTTATGTATTTTCTGTAGTGCAACGCATATATTCAATTACGACGGATTATTTAACAGGTGCGATCATACCAGCACTAATGCACCGGATCCCATCAGAACTCCACAGTTAAGCGTGCATGGGCGAGAGTAGTACTAGGATGGGTGACCTCTTGGGAAGTCCTCTTGTTGCACCTTTTTTTTTTTATTTATTTCGGATATTCTGGCCAAGTTTCGAAGCAAGACGGGCAAGTTGACAAGAAATCGATTTTAGCGTTGTTCTTTTTATTTGTTCTAGGAAATATAAGGTTATTTGTTGTTTAGAAAACAAAATACAAAATACGTGGATCGAGCGGATTTCAATTAGTCGGGAGTGTCTCTTTTTATGTATTTTCTGTAGTGCAACGCATATATTCAATTACGACGCATTATTTAACAGGTGCGATCATACCAGCACTAATTCACCGGATCTATCAGAACTCTGCAGTTAAGCGTTCTTGGGCGAGAGTAGTACTAGGATGGGTGACCTCCTCGGAAGTCCTCGTGTTGCACCTTTTTTGTTTTTTATTTCGGATATTCTGGCCAAGTTTCGAAGCAACACGGGCAAGTTGACAAGAAATCGATTTTAGCGTTGTTCTTTTTATTTGTTCTAGGAAATATAAGGTTATTTGTTGTTTAGAAAACAAAATACAAAATACGTGGATCGAGCGGATTTCAATTAGTCGGGAGTGTCTCTTTTGATGTATTTTCTGTAGTGCAACGCATATATTCAATTACGACGCATTATTTAACAGGTGCGATCATACCAGCACTAATGCACCGGATCCCATCTGAACTCTTCAGTTAAGCGTGCTTGGGCGAGAGTAGTACTAGGATGGGTGACCTCCTCGGAAGTCCTCGTGTTGCACCTTTTTTTTTTTTATTTATTTCGGATATTCTGGCCATGTTTCGAAGCAACACGGGCAAGTTGACAAGAAATCGATTTTAGCGTTGTTCTTTTTATTTGTTCTAGGAAATATAAGGTTATTTGTTGTTTAGAAAACAAAATACAAAATACGTGGATCGAGTGGATTTCAATTAGTCGGGAGTGTCTCTTTTTATGTATTTTCTATAGTGCAACGCATATATTCAATTACGACGCATTATTTAACAGTTGCGATCATACCAGCACTAATGCACTGGATCCCATCAGAACTCTGTAGTTAAGCGCGCTCGGGCGAGAGTAGTACTAGGATGGGTGACCTCCTAGGAAATCCTCGTGTTGCACCTTTTTTTTTATTTATTTCGGATATTCTGGCCAAGTTTCGAAGCAACACGGGCAAGTTGACAAGAAATCGATTTTAGCGTTGTTCTTTTTATTTGTTCTAGGAAATATAAGGTTATTTGTTGTTTAGAAAACAAAATACAAAATACGTGGATCGAGCGGATTTCAATTAGTCGGGAGTGTCTCTTTTTATGTATTTTCTGTAGTGCAACGCATATATTCAATTACGACGCATTATTTAACAGGTGCGATCATACCAGCACTAATTCACCGGTTCCCATCAGAACTCTGCAGTTAAGCGTTCTTGGGCGAGAGTAGTACTAGGATGGGTGACCTCCTCGGAAGTCCTCGTGTTGCACCTTTTTTGTTTTTTATTTCGGATATTCTGGCCAAGTTTCGAAGCAACACGGGCAAGTTGACAAGAAATCGATTTTAGCGTTGTTCTTTTTATTTGTTCTAGGAAATATAAGGTTATTTGTTGTTTAGAAAACAAAATACAAAATACGTGGATCGAGCGGATTTCAATTAGTCGGGAGTGTCTCTTTTTATGTATTTTCTGTAGTGCAACGCATATATTCAATTACGACGCATTATTTAACAGGTGCGATCATACCAGCACTATTGCACCGGATCCCATCAGAACTCTACAGTTAGGCGTGCTTGGGCGAGAGTAGTACTAGGATGGGTGACCTCCTGGGAACTCCCCGTGTTGCACCTTTTTTTTTTTTTTATTTCGGATATTCTGGCCAAGTTTCGAAGCAACACGGGCAAGTTGACAAGAAATCGATTTTAGCGTTGTTCTTTTTATTTGTTCTAGGAAATATAAGGTTATTTGTTGTTGAGAAAACAAAATACAAACTACGTGGATCGAGCGGATTTCAATTAGTCGGGAGTGTCTCTTTTTATGTATTTTCTGTAGTGCAACGCATATATTCAATTACGACGCATTATTTAACAGGTGCGATCATACCAGCACTAATGCACCGGATCCCATCAGAACTCCGCAGTAAAGCGTGCTTGGGCGAGAGTAGTACTAGGATGGGTGACCTCCTGGGAAGTCCTCGTGTTGCACCTTTTTTTTTGATTTATTTCGGATATTCTCGCCAAGTTTTGAAGTAACACGGGCAAGTTGACAAGAAATCGATTTTAGCGTTGTTCTTTTTATTTGTTCTAGGAAATATAAGGTTATTTGTTGTTGAGAAAACAAAATACAAAATACGTGGATCGAGCGGATTTCAATTAGTCGGGAGTGTCTCTTTTTATGTATTTTCTGTAGTGCAACGCATATATTCAATTACGAGCCATTATTTAACAGGTGCGATCATACCAGCACTAATGCACCGGATCCCATCAGAACTCCGCAGTAAAGCGTGCTTGGGCGAGAGTAGTACTAGGATGGGTGACCTCCTGGGAAGTCCCCGTGTTGCACCTTTTTTTTTTATTTATTTCGGATATTCTGGCCAAGTTTCGAAGCAACACAGGCAAGTTGACAAGAAATCGATTTTAGCGTTGTTCTTTTTATTTGTTCTAGGAATTATAAGGTTATTTGTTGTTTAGAAAACAAAATACAAAATACGTGGATCAAGCAGATTTCAATTAGTCGGGAGTGTCTCTTTTTATGTATTTTCTGTAGTGCAACGCATATATTCAATTACGATGCATTATTTAACAGGTGCGATCATACCATCACTAATGCACTGGATCCCATCAGAACTCTGCAGTCAAGCGTGCTTGGGCGAGAGTAGTACTAGGATGGGTGACCTCTTGGGAAGTCCTCGTGTTGCACCTTTTTTTTTATTTATTTCGGATATTCTGGCCAAGTTTCGAAGCAACACGGGCAACTTGACAAGAAATCGATTTTAGCGTTGTTCTTTTTATTTGTTCTAGGAAATATAAGGTTATTTGTTGTTTATTAAACAAAATACAAAATACGTGGATCAAGC
>JBBPBQ010000386.1:0-11360 GCA_037974755.1 Cicer yamashitae | reverse complement strand
TTCAACCAATGACACAAAATCACTTATTGGATTCAGAAGATTGGTTAAAAACCCTAATTGGATTAGATTAAGCCTAGGGAGGAAGAAAATGACCTAAATGTTCAACCAATGACACAAAATCACTTATTAGATGCACAAGATTGGTTAAAAACCCTAATGGGATTAGAATAAGCCGAAGGATGACGAAAATGACCTAAATGTTCAACAAAAAACAAAATAACTTATTGGATGCACATGATTGGTTAAAAACCTTAATTGGACTAGAATAAGCCTAGGTAGGACGAAAATGACATAAATGTTCAACAAATGGCACAAAATCACTTATTGGATGCACAAGATTGGTTAAAAACCCTAACTGGATTAGAATAAACCTAGGGAGGACGAAAATAACTTAAATGTTAAACCAATGACACAAACGCACTTATTGGATGCACAAGATTGGTTAAAAACCCTAATTGGATTAGAATAAGCCTAGGGAGGAAGAAAATGGCCTAAATGTTCAACCAATGACACAAAATCACTTATTGGATGCACAAGATTGGTTAAAAACCCTAATTGGATTAGAATAATGCTAGGGAGAATGGAAATAACCTAAATGTTAATCCAATGACACAAACACACTTCTTGGAGGCACAAGATTTGTTAAAAACACTAATAGGATTAGAATAAGCCTAGGGAGGATGAAAATGACTTAAATGTTAAACCAATGACACAAACGCACTTATTGGATGCACAAGATTGGTTAAAAACCCTAATTGGATTAGAATAAGCCTAGGGAGGAAGAAAATGGCCTAAATGTTCAACCAATGACACAAAATCACTTATTGTATTCAGAAGATTTGTTAAAAACACTAATTGGATTAGATTAATCCTAGGGAGGATGAAAATGACCTAAATGTTCAACCAATGACACAAAATCACTTATTAGATGCACAAGATTGGTTAAAAAACCTAATTGGATTTGAATAAGCCGAAGGATGACGAAAGTGACCTAAATGTTCAACAAATGACAGAAAACAATTTATTGAATGCACATGATTGGTTAAAAACCCTAATTGGATTAGAATAAGCCTAGGTAGGACGAAAATGACATAAATGTTCAACAAATGGCACAAAATCACTTATTGGATGAACAAGATTGGTTAAAAACCCTAATTGGATTAGAATAAACCTAGGGAGGACGAAAATAACTTAAATGTTAAACCAATGACACAAACGCACTTATTGGATGCACAAGATTGGTTAAAAACCCTAATTGGATTAGAATAAGCCTAGGGAGGAAGAAAATGGCCTAAATGTTCAACCAATGACACAAAATCACTTATTGGATTCAGAAGATTGGTTAAAAACCCTAATTGGATTAGATTAAGCCTAGGGAGGAAGAAAATGACCTAAATGTTCAACCAATGACACAAAATCACTTATTGTATTCAGAAGATTTGTTAAAAACCCTAATTGGATTAGATTAAGCCTAGGGAGGATGAAAATGACCTAAATGTTCAACCAATGACACAAAATCACTTATTAGATGCACAAGATTGGTTAAAAAACCTAATTGGATTTGAATAAGCCGAAGGATGACGAAAGTGACCTAAATGTTCAACAAATGACACAAAACAATTTATTGAATGCACATGATTGGTTAAAAACCCTAATTGGATTAAAATAAGCCTAGGTAGGACGAAAATGACATAAATGTTCAACAAATGGCACAAAATCACTTATTGGATGAACAAGATTGGTTAAAAACCCTAATTGGATTAGAATAAACCTAGGGAGGACGAAAATAACTTAAATGTTAAACCAATGACACAAACGCACTTATTGGATGCACAAGATTGGTTAAAAACCCTAATTGGATTAGAATAAGCCTAGGGAGGAAGAAAATGGCCTAAATGTTCAACCAATGACACAAAATCACTTATTGGATTCAGAAGATTGGTTAAAAACCCTAATTGGATTAGATTAAGCCTAGGGAGGAAGAAAATGACCTAAATGTTCAACCAATGACACAAAATCACTTATTAGATGCACAAGATTGGTTAAAAACCCTAATGGGATTAGAATAAGCCGAAGGATGACGAAAATGACCTAAATGTTCAACAAAAAACAAAATAACTTATTGGATGCACATGATTGGTTAAAAACCTTAATTGGACTAGAATAAGCCTAGGTAGGACGAAAATGACATAAATGTTCAACAAATGGCACAAAATCACTTATTGGATGCACAAGATTGGTTAAAAACCCTAACTGGATTAGAATAAACCTAGGGAGGACGAAAATAACTTAAATGTTAAACCAATGACACAAACGCACTTATTGGATGCACAAGATTGGTTAAAAACCCTAATTGGATTAGAATAAGCCTAGGGAGGAAGAAAATGGCCTAAATGTTCAACCAATGACACAAAATCACTTATTGGATTCAGAAGATTGGTTAAAAACACTAATTGGATTAGATTAAGCCTAGGGAGGATGAAAATGACCTAAATGTTCAACCAATGACACAAAATCACTTATTAGATGCACAAGATTGGTTAAAAAACCTAATTGGATTTGAATAAGCCGAAGGATGACGAAAGTGACCTAAATGTTCAACAAATGACAGAAAACAATTTATTGAATGCACATGATTGGTTAAAAACCCTAATTGGATTAGAATAAGCCTAGGTAGGACGAAAATGACATAAATGTTCAACAAATGGCACAAAATCACTTATTGGATGAACAAGATTGGTTAAAAACCCTAATTGGATTAGAATAAACCTAGGGAGGACGAAAATAACTTAAATGTTAAACCAATGACACAAACGCACTTATTGGATGCACAAGATTGGTTAAAAACCCTAATTGGATTAGAATAAGCCTAGGGAGGAAGAAAATGGCCTAAATGTTCAACCAATGACACAAAATCACTTATTGGATTCAGAAGATTGGTTAAAAACCCTAATTGGATTAGATTAAGCCTAGGGAGGAAGAAAATGACCTAAATGTTCAACGAATGACACAAAATCGCTTATTAGATGCACAAGATTGGTTAAAAACCCTAATGGGATTAGAATAAGCCGAAGGATGACGAAAATGACCTAAATGTTCAACAAAATACAAAATAACTTATTGGATGCACATGATTGGTTAAAAACCTTAATTGCACTAGAATAAACCTAGGTAGGACGAAAATGACATAAATGTTCACCAAATGGCACAAAATCGCTTATTGGATGCACAAGATTGGTTAAAAACCCTAACTGGATTAGAATAAACCTATGGAGGACACAAAAGACCTAAGTGTTCAACCAATGACACAAAATCACTTATTGGATGCACAAGATTGGTTAAAAACCCTAATTGGATTAGAATAAGCCTAGGGAGGACGAAAGTGACCTAAATGTTCAACCAATGACACAAAATCACTTATTGGATGCACAAGATTGGTTAAAAACCCTAATTGGATTAGAATAATGCTAGGGAGAATGGAAATAACCTAAATGTTAATCCAATGACACAAACACACTTATTGGAGGCACAAGATTTGTTAAAAACACTAATAGGATTAGAATAAGCCTAGGGAGGATGAAAATGACTTAAATGTTAAACCAATGACACAAACGCACTTATTGGATGCACAAGATTGGTTAAAAACCCTAATTGGATTAGAATAAGCCTAGGGAGGAAGAAAATGGCCTAAATGTTCAACCAATGACACAAAATCACTTATTGTATTCAGAAGATTTGTTAAAAACACTAATTGGATTAGATTAATCCTAGGGAGGATGAAAATGACCTAAATGTTCAACCAATGACACAAAATCACTTATTAGATGCACAAGATTGGTTAAAAAACCTAATTGGATTTGAATAAGCCGAAGGATGACGAAAGTGACCTAAATGTTCAACAAATGACAGAAAACAATTTATTGAATGCACATGATTGGTTAAAAACCCTAATTGGATTAGAATAAGCCTAGGTAGGACGAAAATGACATAAATGTTCAACAAATGGCACAAAATCACTTATTGGATGAACAAGATTGGTTAAAAACCCTAATTGGATTAGAATAAACCTAGGGAGGACGAAAATAACTTAAATGTTAAACCAATGACACAAACGCACTTATTGGATGCACAAGATTGGTTAAAAACCCTAATTGGATTAGAATAAGCCTAGGGAGGAAGAAAATGGCCTAAATGTTCAACCAATGACACAAAATCACTTATTGTATTTAGAAGATTTGTTAAAAACCCTAATTGGATTAGATTAAGCCTAGGGAGGATGAAAATGACCTAAATGTTCAACCAATGACACAAAATCACTTATTAGATGCACAAGATTGGTTAAAAAACCTAATTGGATTAGAATAAGCCGAAGGATGACGAAAGTGACCTAAATGTTCAACAAATGACACAAAACAATTTATTGAATGCACATGATTGGTTAAAAACCCTAATTGGATTAGAATAAGCCTAGGTAGGACGAAAATGACATAAATGTTCAACAAATGGCACAAAATCACTTATTGGATGAACAAGATTGGTTAAAAACCCTAATTGGATTAGAATAAACCTAGGGAGGACGAAAATAACTTAAATGTTAAACCAATGACACAAACGCACTTATTGGATGCACAAGATTGGTTAAAAACCCTAATTGGATTAGAATAAGCCTAGGGAGGAAGAAAATGGCCTAAATGTTCAACCAATGACACAAAATCACTTATTGGATTCAGAAGATTGGTTAAAAACCCTAATTGGATTAGATTAAGCCTAGGGAGGAAGAAAATGACCTAAATGTTCAACCAATGACACAAAATCACTTATTAGATGCACAAGATTGGTTAAAAACCCTAATGGGATTAGAATAAGCCGAAGGATGACGAAAATGACCTAAATGTTCAACAAAAAACAAAATAACTTATTGGATGCACATGATTGGTTAAAAACCTTAATTGGACTAGAATAAGCCTAGGTAGGACGAAAATGACATAAATGTTCAACAAATGGCACAAAATCACTTATTGGATGCACAAGATTGGTTAAAAACCCTAACTGGATTAGAATAAACCTAGGGAGGACGAAAATAACTTAAATGTTAAACCAATGACACAAACGCACTTATTGGATGCACAAGATTGGTTAAAAACCCTAATTGGATTAGAATAAGCCTAGGGAGGAAGAAAATGGCCTAAATGTTCAACCAATGACACAAAATCACTTATTGGATTCAGAAGATTGGTTAAAAACACTAATTGGATTAGATTAAGCCTAGGGAGGATGAAAATGACCTAAATGTTCAACCAATGACACAAAATCACTTATTAGATGCACAAGATTGGTTAAAAAACCTAATTGGATTTGAATAAGCCGAAGGATGACGAAAGTGACCTAAATGTTCAACAAATGACAGAAAACAATTTATTGAATGCACATGATTGGTTAAAAACCCTAATTGGATTAGAATAAGCCTAGGTAGGACGAAAATGACATAAATGTTCAACAAATGGCACAAAATCACTTATTGGATGAACAAGATTGGTTAAGAACCCTAATTGGATTAGAATAAACCTAGGGAAGACGAAAATAACTTAAATGTTAAACCAATGACACAAACGCACTTATTGGATGCACAAGATTGGTTAAAAACCCTAATTGGATTAGAATAAGCCTAGGGAGGAAGAAAATGGCCTAAATGTTCAACCAATGACACAAAATCACTTATTGGATTCAGAAGATTGGTTAAAAACCCTAATTGGATTAGATTAAGCCTAGGGAGGAAGAAAATGACCTAAATGTTCAACCAATGACACAAAATCACTTATTGTATTCAGAAGATTTGTTAAAAATCCTAATTGGATTAGATTAAACCTAGGGAGGATGAAAATGACCCAAATGTTCAACCAATGACACAAAATCACTTATTAGATGCACAAGATTGGTTAAAAAACCTAATTGGATTAGAATAAGCCGAAGGATGACGAAAGTGACCTAAATGTTCAACAAATGACACAAAACAATTTATTGAATGCACATGATTGGTTAAAAACCCTAATTGGATTAGAATAAGCCTAGGTAGGACGAAAATGACATAAATGTTCAACAAATGGCACAAAATCACTTATTGGATGAACAAGATTGGTTAAAAACCCTAATTGGATTAGAATAAACCTAGGGAGGACGAAAATAACTTAAATGTTAAACCAATGACACAAACGCACTTATTGGATGCACAAGATTGGTTAAAAACCCTAATTGGATTAGAATAAGCCTAGGGAGGAAGAAAATGGCCTAAATGTTCAACCAATGACAGAAAATCACTTATTGGATTCAGAAGATTGGTTAAAAACCCTAATTGGATTAGATTAAGCCTAGGGAGGAAGAAAATGACCTAAATGTTCAACCAATGACACAAAATCACTTATTAGATGCACAAGATTGGTTAAAAACCCTAATGGGATTAGAATAAGCCGAAGGATGACGAAAATGACCTAAATGTTCAACAAAAAACAAAATAACTTATTGGATGCACATGATTGGTTAAAAACCTTAATTGGACTAGAATAAGCCTAGGTAGGACGAAAATGACATAAATGTTCAACAAATGGCACAAAATCACTTATTGGATGCACAAGATTGGTTAAAAACCCTAACTGGATTAGAATAAACCTAGGGAGGACGAAAATAACTTAAATGTTAAACCAATGACACAAACGCACTTATTGGATGCACAAGATTGGTTAAAAACCCTAATTGGATTAGAATAAGCCTAGGGAGGAAGAAAATGGCCTAAATGTTCAACCAATGACACAAAATCACTTATTGGATTCAGAAGATTGGTTAAAAACACTAATTGGATTAGATTAAGCCTAGGGAGGATGAAAATGACCTAAATGTTCAACCAATGACACAAAATCACTTATTAGATGCACAAGATTGGTTAAAAAACCTAATTGGATTTGAATAAGCCGAAGGATGACGAAAGTGACCTAAATGTTCAACAAATGACAGAAAACAATTTATTGAATGCACATGATTGGTTAAAAACCCTAATTGGATTAGAATAAGCCTAGGTAGGACGAAAATGACATAAATGTTCAACAAATGGCACAAAATCACTTATTGGATGAACAAGATTGGTTAAGAACCCTAATTGGATTAGAATAAACCTAGGGAAGACGAAAATAACTTAAATGTTAAACCAATGACACAAACGCACTTATTGGATGCACAAGATTGGTTAAAAACCCTAATTGGATTAGAATAAGCCTAGGGAGGAAGAAAATGGCCTAAATGTTCAACCAATGACACAAAATCACTTATTGGATTCAGAAGATTGGTTAAAAACCCTAATTGGATTAGATTAAGCCTAGGGAGGAAGAAAATGACCTAAATGTTCAACCAATGACACAAAATCACTTATTAGATGCACAAGATTGGTTAAAAACCCTAATGGGATTAGAATAAGCCGAAGGATGACGAAAATGACCTAAATGTTCAACAAAAAACAAAATAACTTATTTGATGCACATGATTGGTTAAAAACCTTAATTGGACTAGAATAAGCCTAGGTAGGACGAAAATGACATAAATGTTCAACAAATGGCACAAAATCACTTATTGGATGCACAAGATTGGTTAAAAACCCTAACTGGATTAGAATAAACCTAGGGAGGACACAAACGACCTAAGTGTTCAACCAATGACACAAAATCACTTATTGGATGCACAAGATTGGTTAAAAACCCTAATTGGATTAGAATAAGCCTAGGTAGGACGAAAATGACATAAATGTTCAACAAATGGCACAAAATCACTTATTGGATGAACAAGATTGGTTAAAAACCCTAATTGGATTAGAATAAACCTAGGGAGGACGAAAATAACTTAAATGTTAAACCAATGACACAAACGCACTTATTGGATGCACAAGATTGGTTAAAAACCCTAATTGGATTAGAATAAGCCTAGGGAGGAAGAAAATGGCCTAAATGTTCAACCAATGACACAAAATCACTTATTGGATTCAGAAGATTGGTTAAAAACCCTAATTGGATTAGATTAAGCCTAGGGAGGAAGAAAATGACCTAAATGTTCAACGAATGACACAAAATCGCTTATTAGATGCACAAGATTGGTTAAAAACCCTAATGGGATTAGAATAAGCCGAAGGATGACGAAAATGACCTAAATGTTCAACAAAATACAAAATAACTTATTGGATGCACATGATTGGTTAAAAACCTTAATTGCACTAGAATAAACCTAGGTAGGACGAAAATGACATAAATGTTCACCAAATGGCACAAAATCGCTTATTGGATGCACAAGATTGGTTAAAAACCCTAACTGGATTAGAATAAACCTATGGAGGACACAAAAGACCTAAGTGTTCAACCAATGACACAAAATCACTTATTGGATGCACAAGATTGGTTAAAAACCCTAATTGGATTAGAATAAGCCTAGGGAGGACGAAAGTGACCTAAATGTTCAACCAATGACACAAAATCACTTATTGGATGCACAAGATTGGTTAAAAACCCTAATTGGATTAGAATAATGCTAGGGAGAATGGAAATAACCTAAATGTTAATCCAATGACACAAACACACTTATTGGAGGCACAAGATTTGTTAAAAACACTAATAGGATTAGAATAAGCCTAGGGAGGATGAAAATGACTTAAATGTTAAACCAATGACACAAACGCACTTATTGGATGCACAAGATTGGTTAAAAACCCTAATTGGATTAGAATAAGCCTAGGGAGGAAGAAAATGGCCTAAATGTTCAACCAATGACACAAAATCACTTATTGTATTCAGAAGATTTGTTAAAAACCCTAATTGGATTAGATTAAGCCTAGGGAGGATGAAAATGACCTAAATGTTCAACCAATGACACAAAATCACTTATTAGATGCACAAGATTGGTTAAAAAACCTAATTGGATTTGAATAAGCCGAAGGATGACGAAAGTGACCTAAATGTTCAACAAATGACAGAAAACAATTTATTGAATGCACATGATTGGTTAAAAACCCTAATTGGATTAGAATAAGCCTAGGTAGGACGAAAATGACATAAATGTTCAACAAATGGCACAAAATCACTTATTGGATGAACAAGATTGGTTAAAAACCCTAATTGGATTAGAATAAACCTAGGGAGGACGAAAATAACTTAAATGTTAAACCAATGACACAAACGCACTTATTGGATGCACAAGATTGGTTAAAAACCCTAATTGGATTAGAATAAGCCTAGGGAGGAAGAAAATGGCCTAAATGTTCAACCAATGACACAAAATCACTTATTGGATTCAGAAGATTGGTTAAAAACCCTAATTGGATTAGATTAAGCCTAGGGAGGAAGAAAATGACCTAAATGTTCAACCAATGACACAAAATCACTTATTAGATGCACAAGATTGGTTAAAAACCCTAATGGGATTAGAATAAGCCGAAGGATGACGAAAATGACCTAAATGTTCAACAAAAAACAAAATAACTTATTGGATGCACATGATTGGTTAAAAACCTTAATTGGACTAGAATAAGCCTAGGTAGGACGAAAATGACATAAATGTTCAACAAATGGCACAAAATCACTTATTGGATGCACAAGATTGGTTAAAAACCCTAACTGGATTAGAATAAACCTAGGGAGGACACAAACGACATAAGTGTTCAACCAATGACACAAAATCACTTATTGGATGCACAAGATTGGTTAAAAACCCTAATTGGATTAGAATAAGCCTAGGTAGGACGAAAATGACATAAATGTTCAACAAATGGCACAAAATCACTTATTGGATGAACAAGATTGGTTAAAAACCCTAATTGGATTAGAATAAACCTAGGGAGGACGAAAATAACTTAAATGTTAAACCAATGACACAAACGCACTTATTGGATGCACAAGATTGGTTAAAAACCCTAATTGGATTAGAATAAGCCTAGGGAGGAAGAAAATGGCCTAAATGTTCAACCAATGACAGAAAATCACTTATTGGATTCAGAAGATTGGTTAAAAACCCTAATTGGATTAGATTAAGCCTAGGGAGGAAGAAAATGACCTAAATGTTCAACGAATGACACAAAATCGCTTATTAGATGCACAAGATTGGTTAAAAACCCTAATGGGATTAGAATAAGCCGAAGGATGACGAAAATGACCTAAATGTTCAACAAAATACAAAATAACTTATTGGATGCACATGATTGGTTAAAAACCTTAATTGCACTAGAATAAACCTAGGTAGGACGAAAATGACATAAATGTTCACCAAATGGCACAAAATCGCTTATTGGATGCACAAGATTGGTTAAAAACCCTAACTGGATTAGAATAAACCTATGGAGGACACAAAAGACCTAAGTGTTCAACCAATGACACAAAATCACTTATTGGATGCACAAGATTGGTTAAAAACCCTAATTGGATTAGAATAAGCCTAGGGAGGACGAAAGTGACCTAAATGTTCAACCAATGACACAAAATCACTTATTGGATGCACAAGATTGGTTAAAAACCCTAATTGGATTAGAATAATGCTAGGGAGAATGGAAATAACCTAAATGTTAATCCAATGACACAAACACACTTATTGGAGGCACAAGATTTGTTAAAAACACTAATAGGATTAGAATAAGCCTAGGGAGGATGAAAATGACTTAAATGTTAAACCAATGACACAAACGCACTTATTGGATGCACAAGATTGGTTAAAAACCCTAATTGGATTAGAATAAGCCTAGGGAGGAAGAAAATGGCCTAAATGTTCAACCAATGACACAAAATCACTTATTGTATTCAGAAGATTTGTTAAAAACACTAATTGGATTAGATTAAGCCTAGGGAGGATGAAAATGACCTAAATGTTCAACCAATGACACAAAATCACTTATTAGATGCACAAGATTGGTTAAAAAACCTAATTGGATTTGAATAAGCCGAAGGATGACGAAAGTGACCTAAATGTTCAACAAATGACAGAAAACAATTTATTGAATGCACATGATTGGTTAAAAACCCTAATTGGATTAGAATAAGCCTAGGTAGGACGAAAATGACATAAATGTTCAACAAATGGCACAAAATCACTTATTGGATGAACAAGATTGGTTAAAAACCCTAATTGGATTAGAATAAACCTAGGGAAGACGAAAATAACTTAAATGTTAAACCAATGACACAAACGCACTTATTGGATGCACAAGATTGGTTAAAACCCCTAATTGGATTAGAATAAGCCTAGGGAGGAAGAAAATGGCCTAAATTTTCAACCAATGACACAAAATCACTTATTGGATTCAGAAGATTGGTTAAAAACCCTAATTGGATTAGATTAAGCCTAGG
>JBBPBQ010000384.1:0-11407 GCA_037974755.1 Cicer yamashitae | reverse complement strand
ACAAAATCACATATTGGATGCACAAGATTGGTTAAAAACCCTAATTGGATTAGAATAAGCCTAGGGAGGACGAAAATGACCTAAACGTTCAACCAATGACACAAAATGACACAAAATCACATATTGGATGCACAAGATTGGTTAAAAATCCTAATTGGATTAGAATAAGCCTAGGGAGGACGAAAATGACCTAAATGTTAAACCAATGACACAAAATCACAGATTGGATACACAAGATTGGTTAAAAACCCTAATTGGATGAGAATAAGCCTAGGGATGCAAAAATGACCTAAATGTTCAACCAATGACACAAAATCACATATTGGATGCACAAGATTGGCTAAAAACCGTAATTGGATTAGAATAAGCATAGGGAGGACGAAAATGACCTAAATGTTCAACCAATGACACAAAATGATACAAAATCACATATTGGATGCACAAGATTGGTTAAAAACCCTAATTGGATTAGAATAAGCCTAGGGAGGACGAAAATGACCTAAACGTTCAACCAATGACACAAAATGACACAAAATCACATATTAGATGCACAAGATTGGTTAAAAACCCTAATTGGATTAGAATAAGCCTAGGGAGGACGAAAATGACCTAAATGTTCAACCAATGACACAAAATCACATATTGGATGCACAAGATTGGTTAAAAACCTTAATTGGATTAGAATAAGGCTAAGGAGAACGAAAATGACCTAAATGTTCAACCAATGACACAAAATGACACGAAATCACATATTGGATGCACAAGATTGGTTAAAAACCCTAATTGGATTAGAATAAGCCTAGGGAGGACGAAAATGACCTAAATGTTCAACCAATTACAAAAAATCACATATTGGATGCACAAGATTGGTTAAAAACCCTAATTGGTTAGGATAAGCCTTAGGAGGACGAAAGTGACCTAAATGTTCAACCAATGACACAATGACACAAAATCGCATATTAGATGTACAAGATTGGTTAAAAACCCTAATTGGATTAGAATAAGCCTAGGGAGGACGAAAATGACCTAAATGTTCAACCAATGACACAAAATCACATATTGGATGCACAAGATTGGTTAAAAACCTTAATTGGATTAGAATAAGGCTAAGGAGGACGAAAATGACCTAAATGTTCAACCAATGACACAAAATGACACGAAATCACATATTGGATGCACAAGATTGGTTAAAAACCCTAATTGGATTAGAATAAGCCTAGGGAGGACGAAAATGACCTAAATGTTCAACCAATTACAAAAAATCACATATTGGATGCACAAGATTGGTTAAAAACCTGAATTGGATTAGAATAAGCCTAGGGAGGACGAAAATGACCAAAATGTTCAACCAATGACACAATGACACAAAATCACATATTAGATGCACAAGATTGGTTCAAAACCCTAATTGGATTAGAATAAGCCTAGGGAGGACGAAAATGACCTAAATGTTCAACCAATGACACAAAATCACATATTGGATGCACAAGATTGGTTAAAAACCCTAATTGGATTAGAATAAGCCTAGGGACGACAAAAATGAACTAAATGTTCAACCAATGACACAAAATCACATATTGGATGCACAAGATTGGTTAAAATCCGTAATTGGATTAGAATAAGCCTAGGGAGGACGAAAATGACCTAAATGTTCAACCAATGACACAAAATGACACAAAATCACATATTGGATGCACATGATTGGTTAAAAACCGTAATTGGATTAGAATAAGCCTAGGGAGGATGAAAATGACCTAAATGTTCAACCAATGACACAAAATGACACAAAATCACATATTGGATGCACAAGATTGGTTAAAAACCCTAATTGGATTAGAATAAGCATAGGGAGGACGAAAATGACCTAAATGTTCAACCAATGACACAAAATGATACAAAATCACATATTGGATGCACAAGATTGGTTAAAAACCCTAATTGGATTAGAATAAGCCTAGGGAGGACGAAAATGACCTAAACGTTCAACCAATGACACAAAATGACACAAAATCACATATTGGATGCACAAGATTGGTTAAAAACCCTAATTGGATCAGAATAAGCTTTGGGAGGACGAAAATGAGCTAAATGTTCAACCAATGACACAAAATGACACAAAATCCTAGATTGGATGCACAAGAT
Source organism: Cicer yamashitae (assembly GCA_037974755.1). NCBI lineage: Eukaryota > Viridiplantae > Streptophyta > Magnoliopsida > Fabales > Fabaceae > Cicer > Cicer yamashitae. Next base: position 9,265 of record JBBPBQ010000384.1, on the reverse strand, counting down.
TGGTTAAAAACCCTAATTGGATTAGAATAAGCCTAGGGAGGACGAAAATGACCTAAATGTTCAACCAATGACACAAAATGACAAAAAATCACATATTGGATGCACAAGATTGGTTAAAAACCCAAATTGGATTAGAATAAGCCTAGGGAGGATGAAAATGACCTAAATGTTCAACCAATGACACAAAATGACACAAAATTACATATTGGATGGACAAGATTGGTTAAAAACCCTAATTGGATTAGAATAAGCCTAGGGAGGCCGAAAATGACCTAAATGTTCAACCAATGACACAAAATGACAAAAAATCACATATTGGATGCACAAGATTGGTTAAAAACCCAAATTGGATTAGAATAAGCCTAGGGAGGATGAAAATGACCTAAATGTTCAACCAATGACACAAAATGACACAAAATCACATATTGGATGGACAAGATTGGTTAAAAACCCTAATTGGATTAGAATAAGCCTAGGGAGGACGAAAATGACCTAAATGTTCAACCAATCACAAAATCACATATTGGATGCACAAGATTGGTTAAAAACCCTAATTGGATTAGAATAAGCCTAGGGAGAACGAAACTGACCTAAATGTTCAACCAATGACACAAAATGACACAAAATCACATATTAGATGCACAAGATTGGTTAAAAACCCTAATTGGATCAGAATAAGCCTAGGGAGGACGAAAATGACCTAAATGTTCAACTAATGACACAAAATCACATATTGGTTGCACAAGATTGGTTAAAAACTCTAATTGGATTAGAATAAGCCTAGGGAGGACGAAAATGACCTAAATGTTCAACCAATGACAAAAAATCACATATTGGATGCACAAGATTGGTTAAAAACCCTAATTGGATTAGAATAAGCCTAGGGAGGACGAAAATAACCTAAATGTTCAACCAATGACACAAAATCACATATTGGATGCACAAGATTGGTTAAAAACCCTAATTGGATTAGAATAAGCCTAGCGAGGACGAAAATGACCTAATTGGGTTACCAATGAAATAAAATCACTTATTATATGCACAAGATTGGTTAAAAACCCTAATTGGATTAGAATAAGCCTAAGGAGAACGAAAATGACCTAAATGTGCAACCAATGACACAAAATCACATATTGGATGCACAAGATTGGTTAAAAACCCTAATTGGATTAGAATAAGCCTACGGAGGACGAAAATGACCTAAATGTTCAACCAACGACACAAAATCACATATTGGATGCACAAGATTGGTTAAAAACCCTAATTGGATTAGAATAAGCCTAGGGAGGACGAAAATGACCTAAATGTTCAACCAATGACACAAAATGACACAAAATCACATATTGGATGCATAAGATTGGTTAAAAACCTTAATTGGATTAGAATAAGCCTAGGGAGGACTAAAATGACCTAAATGTTCCACCAATGACACAAAATGACACAAAATCACATATTGGACGCACAAGATTGGTTAAAAACCTTAATTGGATTAGAATAAGCCTAGGGAGGACGAAAATGACCTAAATGTTCAACCAATGACACAAAAGGACACAAAATCACATATTGGATGCACAAGATTGGTTAAAAACCCTAATTGGATTAGAATAAGCCTAGGGAGGACGAAAATGACCTAAATGTTCAACCAATGATACAAAATGACACAAAATCACATATTGGATGCACAAGATTGGTTAAAAACCCTAATTGGATTAGAATAAGCCTAGGGAGGACGAAAATGACCTAAATGTTCATCCAATGACACAAAATGACACAAAATCACATATTGGATGCACAAGATTGGTTAAAAAACCTAATTGGATTAAAATAAGCCTAGCGAGGACGAAAGTGACCTAATTCAATTACCAATGACACAAAATCACATATTCGATGCACAAGATTGGTTAAAAACCCTAATTGGATTAGTATAAGCCTTGGGAGGACGAAAATGACCTAAATGTTCAACCAATGACACAAAATGACACAAAATCACATATTGGATGCACAAGATTGGTTAAAAACCCTAATTGGATTAGAATAAGCCTAGGGAGGACGAAAATGACCTAAATGTTCATCCAATGACACAAAATGACACAAAATCACATATTGGATGCACAAGATTGGTTAAAAACCATAATTGGATTAGAATAAGCCTAAGGGGGACGAATATGACCTAAGTGTTCAACCAATGACACAAAATGACATAAAATCACATATTGGATGCACAAGATTGGTTAAAAACCCTAATTGGATTAGAATAAGCCTAGGGAGGACGAAAATGACCTAAATGTTCATCCAATGACACAAAATGACACAAAATCACATATTGGATGCACAAGATTGGTTAAAAACCCTAATTGGATTAGAATAAGCCTATGGAGGACGAAAATGACCTAAATGTTCAACCAATGACACAATATCACATATTGGATGCACAAGATTGGTTAAAAACCCTAATTGGATTAGAATAAGCCAAGGGAGGACGAAAATGACCTAAATGTTCAACCAAAGACACAAAATGACACAAAATCACATATTGGATGCACAAGATTGGTTAAAAACCCTAATTGGATTAGAATAAGCCTAGGGAGGACGAAAATGACCTAAATGTACAACCAATTACACAAAATGACATAAAATCACATATTGGATGCACAAGATTGGTTAAAAACCCTAATTGGATTAGAATAAGCCTAGGGAGGACGAAAATGACCTAAATGTTCAACCAATGACACAAAATGACACAAAATCACATATTGGATGCACAAGATTGGTTAGAAACCCTAATTGGATTAGAATAAGCCTAGGGAGGATGAAAATCACCTAAATGTTCAACCAATGACACAAAATCACATATTGGATGCACAAGATTGGTTAAAAACCCTAATTGGATTAAAATAAGCCTACGGAGGACGTAAATGACCTAAATGTTCAACCAATGACACAAAATGACACAAAATCACATATTGGATGCACAAGATTGGTTAAAAACCCTAATTGGATGAGAATAAACCTAGGGAGGACGAAAATGACCTAAATGTTCAACCAATGACAAAAAATCACATATTGGATGCACAAGATTGGTTAAAAACCCTAATTGGATTAGAATAAGCCTAGGGAGGACGAAAATGACCTAAATGTTCAACCAATGACACAAAATGACACAAAATCACATATTGGATGCACAAGATTGGTTAAAAACCCTAATTGGATTAGAATAAGCCTAGGGAGGACCAAAATTACCTAAACGTTCAACCAATGACACAAAATGACACAAAATCACATATTTGATGCACAAGATTGGTTAAAAACCCTAATTGGATTAGAATAAGCCTAGGGAGGACGAAAATGACCTAAATGTTCAACCAATGACACAAAATGACATATTGGATGCACAAGATTGGTTAAAAACCCTAATTGGATTAGAATAAGCCTAGGGAGAACGAAAATGACCTAAATGTTCAACCAATGACACAAAATGACACAAAATCACATATTGGATGCACAAGATTGGTTAAAAACCCTAATTGGATTAGAATAAGCCTACAGAGGACAAAAATGACCTAAATGTTCAACCAATGACACAAAATGACACAAAGTCACATATTGGATGCAAAAGATTGGTTAAAAACCCTAATTGGATTAGAATAAGCCTAGGGAGGACGAAAATGACCTAAATGTTCAACCAATGACAAAAAATCACATATTGGATGCACAAGATTGGTTAAAAACCCTAATTGGATTAGAATAAGCCTAGGGAGGACGAAAATGACCTAAATGTTCAACCAATGACACAAAATGACAAAAAATCACATATTGGATGCACAAGAATTGTTAAAACCCAAATTGGATTAGAATAAGCCTAGGGAGGATGAAAATGACCTAAATGTTCAACCAATGACACAAAATGACACAAAATCACATATTGGATGCACAAGATTGGTTAAAAACCCTAATTGGATTAGAATAAGCCTAGGGAGGCCGAAAATGACCTAAACGTTCAACCAATGACAAAAAATGACTCAAAATCACATATTGGATGCACAAGATTGGTTAAAAACCCTAATTCGATTAGAATAAGCCTAGGGAGGACGAAAATGACCTAAATGTTCAACCAATGACACAAAATCACATATTGAATGCACAAGATTGGTTAAAAATCCTAATTGGATTAGAATAGGCCTAGGGATGAGGAAAATGACCTAAATGTTCAACCGATGACAAAAAATGACAAAAAATCACATATTGGATGCACAAGATTGGTTAAAAACCCTAATTGGATTAGAATAAGCCTAGGGAGGACGAAAATGACCTAAATGTTCAACCAATGACAAAAAATCACATATTCGATGCACAAGATTGGTTAAAAACCCTAATTGGATTAGAATAAGCTTTAGGAGGACGAAAATGAGCTAAATGTTCAACCAATGACACAAAATGACACAAAATCCTAGATTGGATGCACAAGATTGGTTAAAAACCCTAATTGGATTAGAATAAGCCTAGGGAGGACGAAAATGACCTAAATGTTCAACCAATGACACAAAATGACAAAAAATCACATATTGGATGCACAAGATTGGTTAAAAACCCAAATTGGATTAGAATAAGCCTAGGGAGGATGAAAATGACCTAAATGTTCAACCAATGACACAAAATGACACAAAATCACATATTGGATGGAGAAGATTGGTTAAAAACCCTAATTGGATTAGAATAAGCCTAGGGAGGCCGAAAATGACCTAAACGTTCAACCAATGACAAAAAATGACTCAAAATCACATATTGGATGCACAAGATTGGTTAAAAACCATAATTCGATTAGAATAAGCCTAGGGAGGACGAAAATGACCTAAATGTTCAACCAATGACACAAAATCACATATTGGATGCACAAGATTGGTTAAAAATCCTAATTGGATTAGAATAGGCCTAGGGAGGAGGAAAATGACCTAAATGTTCAACCGATGACAAAAAATGACAAAATATCACATATTGGATGCACAAGATTGGTTAAAAACCCTAATTGGATTAGAATAAGCCTAGGGAGGACGAAAATGACCTAAATGTTCAACCAATGACAAAAAATCACATATTGGATGCACAAGATTGGTTAAAAACCCTAATTGGATTAGAATAAGCCTAGGGAGGACGAAAATGACCTAAATGTTCAACCAATGACAAAAAATCACATATTGGATGCACAAGATTGGTTTAAAACCCTAATTGGATTAGAATAAGCCTAGGGAAGACGAAAATGACCTAAATGTTCAACCAATGACAAAAAATCACATATTGGATGCACAAGATTGGTTAAAAACCCTAATTGGATTAAAATAAGCCTAGGGAGTACGAAAATGACCTAAATGTTCAACCAATGACACAAAATCACACATTGGATGCACAAGATTGGTTAAAAACGTTAATTGGATTAGAATAAGCCTAGGGAGGACGAAAATGACCTAAATGTTCAACCAATGACACAAAATCACATATTGGATGCACAAGATTGGTTAAAAACCCTAATTGGATTAGAATAAGCCTAGGGAGGACGAAAATGACCTAAATGTTCAACCAATGACACAAAATGACAGAAAATCACAGATTGGATGCACAAGATTGGTTAAAAACCCTAATTGGATTAGAATAAGCCTACGGAGGACGAAAATGACCTAAATGTTCAACAAATGACACAAAATGACACAAAATAACATATTGGATGCACAAGATTGGTTAAAAACCCTAATTGGATTAGAATAAGCCTAGGGAGGACGAAAATGACCTAAATGTTCAACCAATGACAAAAAATCACATATTGGATGCACAAGATTGGTTAAAAACCCTAATTGGATTAGAATAAGCCTAGGGAGGACGAAAATGACCTAAATGTTCAACCAATGATACAAAATGACCCAAAATCACATATTGGATGCACAAGATTGGTTAAAAACCCTAATTGGATTAGAATAGGCATAGGGAGGACGAAAATGACCTAAATGTTCAACCAATGACACAAAATGACACAAAATCCTAGATTGGATGCACAAGATTGGTTAAAAATCCTAATTGGATTAGAATAAGCTAGGGAGGACGAAAATGACCTAAATGTATAAACCAATGACACAAAATCACAGATTGGATGCACAACATTGGCTAAAAACCCTAATTGGATGAGAATAAGCCTAGGGTGGCAAAAATGACCTAAATGTTCAACCAATGACACAAAATCACATATTGGATGCACAAGATTGGGTAAAAACCCTAATTGGATTAGAATAAGCATAGGGAGGACGAAAATGACCTAAATGTTCAACCAATGACACAAAATGACACAAAATCACATATTGGATGCACAAGATTGGTTAAAAACCCTAATTGGATTAGAATAAGTATAGGGAGGACGAAAATGACCTAAATGTTCAACCAATGACACATAATGACACAAAATCACATATTGGATGCACAAGATTGGTTAAAAACCCTAATTGGATTAGAATAAGCCTAGGGAGGACGAAAATGACCTAAATATTCAACCAATGACACAAAATGACACAAAATCACATATTGGATGCACAAGATTGGTTAAAAACCCTAATTGGATTAGAATAAGCCTAGGGAGGACAAAAATGACCTAAACGTTCAACCAATGACACAAAATGACACAAAATCACATATTGGATGCACAAGATTGGTTAAAAACCCTAATTGGATTAGAATAAGCCTAGGGAGGACGAAATTGACCTAAATGTTCAACCAATGACACAAAATGACACAAAATCACATATTGGATGCACAAGATTGGTTAAAAACCCTAATATGATTAGAATAAGCCTAGGGAGGACGATAATGACCTAAATGTTCAACCAATGACACAAAATGACACAAAATCACATATTGGATGCACAAGATTGGTTAAAAACCCTAATTGGATTAGAATAAGCCTAGGGAGGACGAAAATGACCTAAATGTTCAACCAATGACACAAAATGACACAAAATCACATATTGGATGCACAAGATTGGTTAAAAACCCTAATTGGATTAGAATAAGCATAGCGATGACGAAAATGACCTAAATGTTCAACAAATGACACAAAATCACGTATTGGATGCACAAGATTGGTTAAAAACTCTAATTGGATTAGAATAAGCCTAGGGAGGACGAAAATGACCTAAATGTTCAACCAATGACACAAAATGACACAAAATCACATATTGGATGCACAAGATTGGTTAAAAACCCTAATTGGATTAGAATAAGCCTAGGGAGGACGAAAATGACCTAAATGTTCAACCAATGACACAAAATGACACAAAATCAAATATTGGATGCACAAGATATGTTAAAAACCCTAATTGGATTAGAATAAGCCTAGGGAGGACGAAAATGACCTAAATGTTCAACCAATGACACAAAATGACACAAAATCACATATTGGATGCACAAGATTGGTTAAAAACCCTAATTGGATTAGAATAAGCCTAGGGAGGACGAAAATGACCTAAATGTTCAACCAATGACACAAAATCACATATTGGTTCCACAAGATTGGTTAAAAACCCTAATTGGATTAGAATAAGCCTACAGAGGACGAAAATGACCTAAATGTTCAACCAATGACACAAAATGACACAAAATCACATATTGGATGAACAAGATTGGTTAAAAACCCTAATTGGATTAGAATAAGCCTAGGGAGGACGAAAATGACCTAAATGTTTAACCAATGACACAAAATCACATATTGGATGCACAAGATTGGTTAAAAACCCTAATTGGATTAGAATAAGCCTAGGGAGGACGAAAATGACCTAAATGTTCAACCAATGACACAAAATGACACAAAATCACATATTGGATGCACAAGATTGGTTAAAAACCCTAATTGGATTAGAATATGCCTAGGGAGGACCAAAATGACCTAAATGTTCAACCAATGACACATAATGACACAAAATCACATATTGGATGCACAAGATTGGTTAAAAACCCTAATTGGATTAGAATAAGCCTAGGGAGGACGAAAATGACCTAAATGTTCAACCAATGACACAAAATGACACAAAATCACATATTGGATGCACAAGATTGGTTAAAAACCCTAATTGGATTAGAATAAGCCGAGGGAGGACGAAAATGACCCAAATGTTCAACCAATGACACAAAATGACACAAAATCACATATTGGATGCACAAGATTGGTTAAAAACCCTAATTGGATTAGAATAAGCCTAGGGAGGACGAAAATGACCTAAATGTTCAACCAATGACACAAAATGACACAAAATCACATATTGGATGCACAAGATTGGTTAAAAACCCTAATTGGATTAGAATAAGCCTAGGGAGAACGAAAACGACCTAAATGTTCAACTAATGACACAAAATCACATATTGGATGCACAAGATTTGTTAAAAACCCTAATTGGATTAGAATAAGCCTAGGGAGGACGAAAATGACCTAAATGTTCAACCAATGACACAAAATCACACAAAATCACATATTGGATGCACTAGATGGGTTAAAAACCCTAATTGGATTAGAATAAGCCTAGGGAGGACGAAAATGACCTAAATGTTCGACCAATGACACAAAATGACACAAAATCACATATTGGATGCACAAGATTGGTTAAAAACCCTAATTGGATTAGAATAAGCCTAGGGAGGACGAAAATGACCTAAATGTTCAACCAATGACACAAAATGACACAAAATCACATATTGGATGCACAAGATTGGTTAAAAACCCTAATTGGATTAGAATAAGCCTAGGGAGAACGAAAATGACCTAAACGTTCAACCAATGACACAAAATGACACAAAATCACATATTGGATGCACAAGATTGGTTAAAAACCCTAATTGGATTAGAATAAGCTTAGGGAGGACGAAAATGAGCTAAATGTTCAACCAATGACACAAAATGACACAAACTCCTAGATTGGATGCACAAGATTGGTTAAAAACCCTAATTGGATTAGAATAAGCCTAGGGAGGACGAAAATGACCTAAATGTTCAACCAATGACACAAAATCACATATTGCATGCACAAGATTGGTTAAAAACCCTAATTGGTTTAGAATAAGCCTAGGGAGGCCGAAAATGACCTAAACGTTCAACCAATGACAAAAAATGACTCAAAATCACATATTGGATGCACAAGATTGGTTAAAAACCCTAATTCGATTAGAATAAGCCTAGGGAGGACGAAAATGACCAAAATGTTCAACCAATGACACAAAATCACATATTGGATGCACAAGA
>JBBPBQ010000383.1:0-11409 GCA_037974755.1 Cicer yamashitae | reverse complement strand
CTAAATGTTCAACAAATGACACAAAATGACACAAAATCACATATTGGATCCACAAGATTGGTTAAAAACCCTAATTGGATTAGAATAAGCCTAGCGAGGACGAAAATGACCTAATTGGATTACCAATAACACAAAATTACTTATTATATGCACAACATTGGTTAAAAACCCTAATTGGATTAGAATAAGCCTAGGGAGGATGAAAATGACCTAAATGTTCAACCAATGAAACAAAATCACATATTGGATGCACAAGATTGGTTAAAAACCCTAATTGGATTAGAATAAGCCTAGGGAGGACGAAAATGACCTAAATGTTCAACCAATGACACAAAATCACTTATTTGATGCAAAAGATTGGTTAGAAACCCTAATTGGATGAGAATAAGTCGAAGGATGATGAAAATGACCTAAATGTTCTACCAATGACACAAAATCAATTATTGGACGCACAAGATTGGTTAAAAACCCAAATTGGATTAGAATAAGCCTAGGGAGGACGAAAATGACCTAAATGTGCAACCAATGACACAAAATGACACAAAATCACATATTGGATGCACAAGATTGGTTAAAAACCCTAATTGGATTAAAATAAGCCTAGGGAGGACGAAAATGACCTAAATGTTCAACCAATGACACAAAATGATACAAAATCACATATTGGATGCACAAGATTGGTTAAAAACCCTAACTAGATTAGAATAAGCCTAGGGAGGACGATAATGACCTAAATGTTCAACCAATGACACAAAATGACACAAAATCACATATTGGATGCACAAGATTGGTTAAAAACCCTAATTGGATTAGAATAAGCATAGCAAGGACGAAAATGACCTAAATGTTCAACCAATGACACAAAATCACATATTGGATGCACAAGATTGGTTAAAAACCCTAATTGGATTAGAATAAGCCTAGGGAGGACGAAAATGACCTAAATGTTCAACCAATGACGCAAAATCACATATTGGATTCCCAAGATTGGTTAAAAACCTTAATTGGATTAGAATAAGCCTAGGGAGGACAAAAATGACCTAAATGTTCAACCAATGACACAAAATCACATACTGGATGCACAAGATTGGTTAAAAACCCTAATTGGATTAGAATAAGCCTAGGGTGGACGAAAATGACCTAAATGTTCAACCAATGACACAAAATGACACAAAATCACATATTGGATGCATCAGATTGGTTAAAAACCTTAATTGGATTAGAATAAGCCTAGGGAGGACGAAAATGACCTAAATGTTCAACCAATGACACAAAATGACACAAAATCACATATTGGATGCACAAGATTGGTTAAAAACCCTAATTGGATTAGAATAAGCCTAGGGAGGACGAAAATGACCTAAATGTTCAACAAATGACACAAAATGACACAAAATCACATATTGGATGGACAAGATTGGTTAAAAACCCTAATTGGATTAGAATAAGCCTAGGGAGGACGAAAATGACCTAAATGTTCAACCAATGACACAAAATGACACAAAATCACATATTGGATGCACAAGATTGGTTAAAAACCCTAATTGGATTAGAATATGCCTAGGGAGGACAAAACTGACCTAAATGTTCAACCAATGACACAAAATCACATATTGGATGCACAAGATTGGTTAAAAACCCTAATTGGATTAGAATAAGCCTAGGGAGGACGAAAATGACCTAAATGTTCAACCAATGACACAAAATGACACAAAAGAACATATTGGATGCACAAGATTGGTTTAAAACACTAATTGGATTAGAATAAGCCTAGGGAGGACGAAAATGACCTAAATGTTCAACCAATGACACAAAATCACTAATTGGACGCACAAGATTGGTTAAAAACCCTAATTGGATTAGAATAAGCCTAGGGAGGACGAAAATGACCTAAATGTTCAACCAATGACACAAAATGACACAAAATCACATATTGGATGCACAAGATTGGTTAAAAACCCTAATTGGGTTAGAATAAGCCTAGGGAGGAAGAAAATGACCTATATGTTCAACCAATGACACAAAATGACACAAAATTACATATTGGATGCCCAAGATTGGTTAAAAACCTTAATTGGTTTAGAATAAGCCTAGGGAGGACGAAAATGACATAAATGTTCAACCAATGACACAAAATGACACAAAATCACATATTGGATGCACAAGATTGGTTAAAAACCCTAATTGGATTAGAATAAGCCTAGGGAGGACGAAAATGACCTAATTGGATTACAGATGACACAAAATGACACAAAATCACATATTGGATGCACAAGATTGGTTAAAAACCCTAATTGGATTAGAATAAGCCTAGGGAAGACGAAAATGACCTAAATGTTAAACCAATGACACAAAAAGACACAAAATCACATATTGGATGCACAAGATAGGTTAAAAACCCTAATTGGATTAGAATAAGCCTAGGGAGGACGAAAATGACCTAAATGTTCAACCAATGACACAAAATGACACAAAATCACATATTGGATGCACAAGATTGGTTAAAAACCCTAATTGGATTAGAATAAGCCTAGGGAGGACGAAAATGACCTAAATGTTCAACCAATGACACAAAACAACACATAATCACATATTGGATGCACAAGATTGGTTAAAAACCCTAATTGGATTAGAATAAGCCTGTGGAGGACGAAAATGACCTAAATGTTCAACCAATGACACAAAATCACATATTGGACGCACAAGATTGGTTAAAAACGCTAATTGGATTAGAATAAGCCTAGGGAGGACGAAAATGACCTAAATTTTCAACCAATGACACCAAATCACATATTGGATGCACAAGATTGGTTAAAAACCCTAATTGGATTAGAATAAGCCTAGGGAGGACGAAAATGACCTAAATGTTCAACCAATGACACAAAATGACACAAAATCACATATTGGATGCACAAGATTGGTTAAAAACCCTAATTGGATTAGAATAAGCCTAGGGAGGACGAAAATGACCTAAATGTTCATCCAATGACACAAAATGACACAAAATCACATATTGGATGCACAAGATTGGTTAAAAACCCTAATTGGATTAGAATAAGCCTAGGGACTACGAAAATGACGTAAATGTTCAACCAATGATACAAAATGACACAAAATCACATATTGGATGTACAAGATTTGTTAAAAATCCTAATTGGATAAGAATAACCCAAGGGACGACGAAAATGACCTAAATGTTCAACCAATGACATAAAATCACACATTGGATGCACAAGATTGGTTAAAAACCCTAATTGGATTAGAATAAGCCTAGGGAGGACGAAAATGACCTAAATGTTCAACCAATGACACAAAATGACACAAAATCACATATTGGATGCACAAGATTGGTTAAAAACCCTAATTGGATTAGAATAAGCCTAGCGATGACGAAAATGACCTAAATGTTCAACCAATGACACAAAATGACACAAAATCACATATTGGATGCACAAGATTGGTTAAAAACCCTAATTGGATTAGAATAAGCCTAGGGAGGACAAAAATGACCTAAATGTTCAACCAATGACACAAAATCACATATTGGATGCACAAGATTGGTTAAAAACCCTAATTGGATTAGAATAAGCCTAGGCAGGAAAAAATGACCTAAATGTTCAACCAATGACACAAAATGACAAAAAATCACATACTGGATGCACAAGATTGGTTAAAAACCCTAATTGGATTAGAATAAGCCTAGGGAGGACGAAAATGACCTAAATGTTCAACCAATGACACAAAATGACACAAAATCACATATTGGATGCACAAGATTGGTTAAAAACCCTAATTGGATTAGAATAAGACTACGGAGGACGAAAATGACCTAAATGTTCAACCAATGACCCAAAATGACCAAAATAACATATTGGATGCACAAGATTGGTTAAAAACCCTAATTGGATTAGAATAAGCCTAGGGAGGACGAAAATGACCTAAATGTTCAACCAATGACACAAAATGACACAAAATCACATATTGGATGCACAAGATTGGTTAAAAACCCTAATTGGATTAGAATAAGCCTAGGGAGAACGAAAATGACCTAAATGTTCAACCAATGACACAAAATGACACAAAATCTCATATTGGATGCACAAGATTGGTTAAAAACCCTAATTGGATTAGAATTAGCCAAGGGAGGACGAAAATGACCTAAATGTTCAACCAATGACACAAAATCACATATTGGATGCACAAGATTGGTTAAAAACCCTAATTGGATTAGAATAAGCCTAGGGAGGACGAAAATGACCTAAATGTTCAACCAATGATACAAAATGACACAAAATCACATATTGGATGCACAAGGCTGGTTAAAAACCCTAATTGGATTAGAATAAGCCTAGGGAGGACGAAAATGACCTAAATGTTCAACCAATGACACAAAATGACACAAAATCACATATTGGATGCACAAGATTGGTTAAAAACCCTAATTGGATTAGAATAGGCCTAGGGAGGACGATAATGACCTAAATGTTATACCAATGACATAAAATGACACAAAATCACATATTGGATGCACAAGATTGGTTAAAAACCCTAATTGGATTAGAATAAGCCTAGGGAGGACGAAAATGACCTAAATGTTCAACCAATGACACAAAATGACACAAAATCACATATTGGATGCACAAGATTGGTTAAAAACCCTAATTGGGTTACAATAAGCCTAGGGAGTACGAAAATGACCTAAATGTTCAACCAATGACACAAAATGACACAAAATCACATATTGGATGACCAAGATTGGTTAAAAACCCTAATTGGATTAGAATAAGCCTAGGGAGGACAAAAATGACCTAATTGGATTACCAATGACACAAAATCAATTATTATATGCAAAAGAGTGGTTAAAAACCCTAATTGGATTAGAATAAGCCTAGGGAGGACGAAAATGACCTAAATGTTCAACCAATGACAAAAAATCACATATTGGATGCACAAGATTGGTTAAAATCCCTAATTGGATTAGAATATGCCTAGCGAGGACAAAAATGACCTAAATGTTCAACCAATGACTCAAAATGACACAAAATCACATATTGGATGCACAAGATTGGTTAAAAACCCTAATTGGATTAGAATAAGCCTAGGGAGGACGAAAATGACCTAAATGTTCAACCAATGACACAAAATGACACAAAATCACATATTGGATGAACAAGATCGGTTAAAAACCCTAATTGGATTAGAATAAGCCTAGGGAGGACGAAAATGACCTAAATGTTCAACCAATGACACAAAATGACACAAAATCACATATTGGATGCACAAGATTGGTTAAAAACCCTAATTGGATTAGAATAAGCCTAGGGAGGATGAAAATGACCTCAATGTTCAACTAGTGACACAAAATCACATATTGGATACACAAGATTGGTTAAAAACCGTAATTGGATTAGAATAAGCCTAGGGAGGACGAAAATGACCTAAATGTTCAACCAATGACACAAAATGACACAAAATCACATATTGGATGCACAAGATTGGTTAAAAACCCTAATTGGATTAGAATAAGCCTAGGGAGGACGAAAATGACCTAAATGTTCAACCAATGACACAAAATGACACAAAATCACATATTGGATGCACAACATTGGTTAAAAACCGTAATTGGATTACAATAAGTCTAGGGAGGACGAAAATGACCTAAATGTGCAACCAATGACCCAAAATAACATATTGGATGCACAAGATTGGTTAAAAACCCTAATTCGATTAGAATAAGCCTAGGGAGGACGAAAATGACCTAAATGTTCAACCAATGACACAAAATGACACAAAATCACATATTGGATGCACAACATTGGTTAAAAACCGTAATTGGATTACAATAAGCCTAGGGAGGACGAAAATGACCTAATTGTGCAACCAATGACACAAAATCACATATTGGATGCACAAGATTGGTTAAAAACCCTAATTGGATTAGAATAAGCCTAGGGAGGACGAAAATGACCTAAATGTTCAACCAATGACACAAAATGACACAAAATCACATATTGGATGCACAAGATTGGTTAAAAACCCTAATTGGATTAGAATAAGCCTAGCGAGGACGAAAATTACCTAATATGATTACCAATGACACAAAACTACTTATTATATGCACAAGATTGGTTAAAAACCCTAATTGGATTAGAATAAGCCTAGCGAGGACGAAAATGACCTAATTTGAATACCAATGACACAAAATCACTTCTTATATGCACAAGATTGGTTAAAAACCCTAATTGGATTAGAATAAGCCTAGGGAGGACGAAAATGACCTAAATGTGCAACCAATGACACAAAATGACACAAAATCACATATTGGATGCACAAGATGGGTTAAAAACCCTAATTGGATTAGAATAAGCCTAGGGAGGACGAAAATGACCTAAATGTGCAACCAATGACACAAAATCACATATTGGATGCACAAGATTAGTTAAAAACCTTAATTAGATTAGAAGAAACCTAGGGAGGACGAAAATAACCAAAATGTTCAACCAATGACACAAAATGACACAAAATCACATATTGGATGCACAAGATTGATTAAAAACCCTAATTTTTATAGAATAAGCCTAGCGAGGACGAAAATGACCTAATTGGATTACCAATGACACAAAATCACTTATTATATGCACAAGATTGGTTAAAAACCCTAATTGGATTAGAATAAGCCTAGGGAGGACGAAAATGACCTAAATGTGCAACCATTGACACAAAATCACATATTGGATGCACAAGATTGGTTAAAAACCCTAATTGGATTAGAATAAGCCTAGGGAGGACGAAAATGACCTAAATGTGCAACCAATGACACAAAATCACATATTGGATGCACAAGATTGGTTAAAAATTCTAATTGGATTAGAATAAGCCTAGCGAGGACGAAAATGACCTAATTGGATTACCAATGACACAAAATCACTTATTATATGCACAAGATTGGTTAAAAACCCTAATTGGATTAGAATAAGCCTGGGGAGGACGAAAATGACCTAAATGTGCCACCAATGACACAAAATCACATATTGGATGCACAAGATTGGTTAAAAACCCTAATTGGATTAGAAGAAGCCTAGGGAGGACGAAAGTGACCTAAATGTTCAACCAATGACACAAAATGACAATAAATCTCATATTGGATGCACAAGATTGATTAAAACCCTAATTGGATTAGAATAAGCCTAGCGAGGACGAAAATGACCTAATTGGATTACCAATGACACAAAATCACTTATTATATGCACAAGATTGGTTAAAAACCCTAATTGGATTAGAATAAGCCTAGGGAGGACGAAAATGACCTAAATGTTCAACCAATGACACAAAATGACACAAAATCACATATTCGATGCACAAGATTGTTTAAAAACCCTAATTGGATTAGAATAAGCCTACCTAGGACGAAAATGACCTAATTGGATTACCAATGACACAAAATCACTTATTATATGCCCAAGATTGGTTAAAAACCCTAATTGGATTAGAATAAGCCTAGGGAGGACGAAAATGACCTAAATGTGCAACCAATGACACAAAATCACATATTGGATGCACAAGATTGTTTAAAAACCCTAATAGGATTACAATAAGCCTAGCGAGGACGAAAATGACCTAATTGGATTACCAATGACACAAAATCACATATTTGATGCATAAGATTAGTTAAAAACCCTAATTGGATTAGAATAAGCCTAGCGAGGACGAAAATGACCTAATTGGATTACCAATGACACAAAATCACATATTATATGCACAAGATTGGTTAAAAACCCTAATTGGATTAGAATAAGCCTAGGGAGGACGAAAATGACCTAAATGTGCAACCAATGACACAAAATCACATATTGGATGCACAAGATTGGTTAAAAACCCTAATTGGATTAGCATAAGCCTAGGGAGGAAGAAAATGACCTAAATGTTCAACCAATGACACAAAATGACACAAAATCACATATTGGATGCACATGATTGGTTAAAAACCCTAATTGGATTAGAATAAACC
The DNA here is from genome assembly GCA_037974755.1 of Cicer yamashitae. Taxonomy (NCBI): domain Eukaryota; kingdom Viridiplantae; phylum Streptophyta; class Magnoliopsida; order Fabales; family Fabaceae; genus Cicer; species Cicer yamashitae. Next base: position 3,401 of record JBBPBQ010000383.1, on the reverse strand, counting down.
TAGCGAGGACGAAAATTACCTAATTGGATTACCAATGACACAAAATCACTTATTATATGCACAAAATTGGTTAAAAACCCTAATTGGATTAGAATAAGCCTAGGGAGGATGAAAATGACCTAAATGTGCAACCAATGACACAAAATCACATATTGGATGCACAAGATTGTTTGAAAACCCTAATTGGATTAGAATAAGCCTAGGGAGGACGAAAATGACTAAATGTTCAACCAATGACACAAAATCACATATTGGATGCACAAGATTGGTTAAAAACCCTAATTGGATTATAATAAGCCTAGCGAGGACGAAAATGACCTAATATGAATACCAATGACACAAAATCACTTATTATATGCACAAGATTGGTTAAAAACCCTAATTGGATTAGAATAAGTCTAGGGAGCACGAAAATGACCTAAATGTGCAACCAATGACACAAAATCACATATTTGATGCACAAGATTGCTTAAAAACCCTAATTGGATTAGAATAAGCCTAGGGAGGACGAAAATGACCTAAATGTTCAACAAATGACACAAAATGACACAAAATCACATATTGGATGCACAAGATTGGTTAAAAACCCTAATTGGATTAGAATAAGCCTAGCGAGGACGAAAATGACCTAAATGTTCAACCAATGACACAAAATGACACAAAATCACATATTGGATGCACAAGATCGGTTAAAAACCCTAATTGGATTAGAATAAGCCTAGGGAGGACGAAAATGACCTAAATGTTCAACCAATGACACAAAATGACACAAAATCACATATTGGATGCACAAGATTGGTTAAAAACCCTAATTGGATTAGAATAAGCCTAGTGAGGACGAAAATGACCTAATTGGGTTACCAATGAAATAAAATCACTTATTATATGCACAAGATTGGTTAATAACCCTAATTGGATTATAATAAGCCTAGGGAGGACGAAATTGACCTAAATGTTCAACCAATGACACAAAATGACACAAAATCACATATTGGATGCACAAGATTGGTTAAAAACCCTAATTGGATTAGAATAAGCCTAGGGAGGACGAAAATGACCTAAATGTTGAACCAATGACACAAAATTACACAAAATCACATACTGGATGCACAAGATTGGTTAAAAACCCTAATTGGATTAGAATTAGCCTAGGGAGGACGAAAATGACCTAAATGTTCAATCAATGACACAAAATCACATATTGGATGCACAAGATTGGTTAAAAACCCTAATTGGATTAGAATAAGCCTAGGGAGGACGAAAATGACCTAAATGTTCAACCAATGACACAAAATGACACAAAATCACATATTGGATGCACAAGATTGGTTAAAAACCCTAATTGGATTAGAATAAGCCTAGGGAGGACGAAAATGACCTAAATGTTAAACCAATGACACAAAATCACAAATTGGATGCACAAGATTGGTTAAAAACCCTAATTGGATTAGAATAAGCCTAGGGAGGACGAAAATGACCTAAATGTTCAACCAATGACACAAAATGACACAAAATCACATATTGGATGCACAAGATTGGTTAAAAACCCTAATTGGATTAGAATAAGCTTAGGGAGGACGAAAATGACCTAAATGTTCAACCAATGATACAAAATTACATATTGGATGCACAAGATTAATTAAAAACCCTAATTGGATTAGAATAAGCCTAGAGAGGACGAAAATGACCTAAATGTGCAACCAATGACACAAAATTACATATTGGATGCACAAGATTGGTTAAAAACCCAAATTGGATTAGAATAAGCCTAGGGAGGACGAAAATGACCTAAATGTTCAACCAATGACACAAAATCACATATTGGATGTACAAGATTGGTTAAAAACCCTAATTGAATTAGAATAAGCCTAGGGAGGACGAAAATGACCTAAATGTTCAACCAATGACACAAAATGACACAAAATCACATATTGGATGCACAAGATTGGTTAAAAACCCTAATTGGATTAGAATAAGCCTAGCGAGGACGAAAATTACCTAATATGATTACCAATGACACAAAATTACTTATTATATGCACAAGATTGGTTAAAAACCCTAATTGGATTAGAATAAGCCTAGCGAGGACGAAAATGACCTAATTGGAATACCAATGACACAAAATCACTTCTTATATGCACAAGATTGGTTAAAAACCCTAATTGGATTAGAATAAGCCTAGGGAGGACGAAAATGACCTAAATGTGCAACCAATGACACAAAATGACACAAAATCACATATTGGATGCACAAGATGGGTTAAAAACCCTAATTGGATTAGAATAAGCCTAGGGAGGACGAAAATGACCTAAATGTTCAACCAATGACACAAAATGACACAAAATCACATATTGGATGCACAAGATTGGTTAAAAACCCTAATTGGATTAGAATAAGCCTAGCGAGGACGAAAATTACCTAATATGATTACCAATGACACAAAATTACTTATTATATGCACAAGATTGGTTAAAAACCCTAATTGGATTAGAATAAGCCTAGCGAGGATGAAAATGACCTAATTGGAATACCAATGACACAAAATCACTTCTTATATGCACAAGATTGGTTAAAAACCCTAATTGGATTAGAATAAGCCTAGGGAGGACGAAAATGACCTAAATGTGCAACCAATGACACAAAATGACACAAAATCACATATTGGATGCACAAGATGGGTTAAAAACCCTAATTGGATTAGAATAAGCCTAAGGAGGACGAAAATGACCTAAATGTGCAACCAATGACACAAAATCACATATTGGATGCACAAGATTAGTTAAAAACCCTAATTAGATTAGAAGAAACCTAGGGAGGACGAAAACAACCAAAATGTTCAACCAATGACACAAAATGACACAAAATCACATATTGGATGCACAAGATTGATTAAAAACCCTAATTTTATTAGAATAAGCCTAGCGAGGACGAAAATGACCTAATTGGATTACCAATGACACAAAATCACTTATTATATGCACAAGATTGGTTAAAAACCCTAATTGGATTAGAATAAGCCTAGGGAGGACGAAAATGACCTAAATGTGAAACCAATGACACAAAATCACATATTGGATGCACAAGATTGGTTAAAAACCCTAATTGGATTAGCATAAGCCTAGGGAGGAAGAAAATGACCGAAATGTTCAACCAATGACACAAAATGACACAAAATCACATATTGGATGCACATGATTGGTTAAAAACCCTAATTGGATTAGAATAAACCTAGCGAGGACGAAAATGACCTAATTGGATTACCAATGACACAAAATCACTTATTATATGCACAAGATTGGTTAAAAACCCTAATTGGATTAGAATAAGCCTAGGGAGGATGAAAATGACCTAAATGTGCAACCAATGACACAAAATCACATATTGGATGCACAAGATTGTTT
>JBBPBQ010000382.1:0-11411 GCA_037974755.1 Cicer yamashitae | reverse complement strand
ATCCCTAATTGGACAAGAATAAGCCTAGGGAGGACGAAAATGACCTAAATATTCAACCAATGACACAAACGCACTTATTGGATGCACAAGATTGGTTAAAAACCCTAATTGGATAAGAATAAGCCTAGGGAGGACGAAAATGACCTAAATGTTCAACCAATGGCACAAAAACACTTATTGGATGCACAAGATTGGTTAAAAAACCTAATTGGATTAAAATATGTTGAAGGATGACGAAAATGACCTAAATGTTCAACCAATGACACAAAATCACTTATTGGATGCACAAGATTGGTTAAAAACCCTAATTGGATGACAATAAGCCTAATGAGGACGAAAATGACCTAAAAGTTCAACAAATGACACAATCGCACTTATTGGATGCACAAGATTGGTTAAAAACCCTAATTGGATTAGAATAAGTCTAGGGAGGACGAAAATGACCGAAATGTTCAACCAATGATACAAAATCACTTATTGGATGCAACTGATTGGTTAAAAACCCAAATGGATGAGAATAAGCCTACGGAGGACGAAAATGACCAAAATGTTGAACCAATGACACAAACGCACTTATTGGATGCACAAGATTGGTTACAAACCCTAATTGAATTATAATAAGCATAGGGAGGACGAAAATGACCTAAATGTTCAACCAATGACACAAACGCAATTATTGGATGCACAATATTGGTTAAAAACCTTAATTGGATTAGAATAAGCATAGGGAGGACGAAATGGACCTAAAAGTTCAACAAATGGCACAAACGCACTTGTTGGATGCACAAGATTGGTTAAAAACCCTAATTGAATTGGAATAAGCCTAGGGAGGACGAAAATGACCTAAATGTTCAACCAATGACACAAACGCGATTATTGGATGCACAAGATTGGTTAAAAACCTTAATTGGATTAGAATATGCCTATGGAGGACGAAAATGACCTAAATGTTCAACCAATGACACAAACGCACTTATTGGATGCACAAGATTGGTTAAAAACCCCAGTTGGATGAGAATAAGTCTAGGAAGGACGAAAATGACCTAATTGTTCTACCAATGACACAAACGCACTTATTGAAAGCACAAGATTGGTTAAAAACCCTAATTGGATTAGAATAAGCCCAAGGAGGACGAAAATGACCTAATTGTTCAATTATTGACACAAAATCACTTATTGGATGCACAAGATTGGTTAAAAACTCTAATTGGATTAACATATGTTGAAGGATGACGAAAATGACCTAAATGTTCAACCAATGACACAAAATCACTTATTGGATGCACAAGATTGGTTAAAAACCCTAATTGGATGACAATAAGCCTAACGAGGACGAAAATGACCTAAAAGTTCAACAAATGAAACAATCGCAGTTATTGGATGCACAAGAATGGTTAAAAACCCTAATTGGATTAGAATAAGCCTAGGGAGGACGAAAATGACCGAAATGTTCAACCAATGACACAAAATCACTTATTGGATGCACAAGATTGGTTAAAAACCCTAATTGGATGAGAATAAGCCTAAGGAGAACTAAAATGACCTAAATGTTCAACCAATGACACAAACGCACTTATTGGATGCAAAAGATTGGTTAAAAACCCTAATTGGATTAGAATAAGCATAGGGAGGACGAAAATGACCTAAATGTTCAACCAATGACACAAACGCACTTATTGGATGCACAAGATTGGTTAAAAACCCTAGTTGGATGAGAATAAGCCTAGGGAGGACGAAAATTACCTAATTGTTCTACCCATAACATAAACGCACTTATTGGATGCACAAGATTAGTTAAAAATCCTAATTGGATTAGAATAAACTCAGGGAGGATGAAATGACCTAATTGTTCAACCATTGACACAAAATCACTTATTGGATGCACAAGATTGGTTAAAAACCCTAATTGGATGACAATAAGCCGAAGGAGGACGAAAATGACCTAAAAGTTCATCAAATGACACAATCTCACTTATTGGATGCAATAGATTGGTTAAAAACCCGAATTGGATTAGAATAAGCATAGGGAGGACGAAAATGACCTAAATGTTCAACCAATGACACAAACGCACTTATTGGATGCACAAGATTGGTTAAAAACCCTAATTGGATTATAATAAGCATAGGGAGGACGAAAATGACCTAAATGTTCAACCAATGACACAAACGCAATTATTGGATGCAGAAGATTGGTTAAAAACCTTAATTGGATTAGAATAAGCTTAGGGAGGATGAAAATGACCTAAATGTTCAACCAATGACACAAACGCACTTATTGGATGCACAAGATTGGTTAAAAACCCTAATTGGATAAGAATAAGCCTAGGGAGGACGAAAATGACCTAAATGTTCAACCAATGGCACAAAAACACTTATTGGATGCACAAGATTGGTTAAAAAACCTAATTGGATTAAAATATGTTGAAGGATGACGAAAATGACCTAAATGTTCAACCAATGACACAAAATCACTTATTGGATGCACAAGATTGGTTAAAAACCCTAATTGGATGACAATAAGCCTAATGAGGACGAAAATGACCTAAAAGTTCAACAAATGACACAATCGCACTTATTGGATGCACAAGATTGGTTAAAAACCCTAATTGGATTAGAATAAGTCTAGGGAGGACGAAAATGACCGAAATGTTCAACCAATGATACAAAATCACTTATTGGATGCAACTGATTGGTTAAAGACCCAAATGGATGAGAATAAGCCTACGGAGGACGAAAATGACCAAAATGTTGAACCAATGACACAAACGCACTTATTGGATGCACAAGATTGGTTACAAACCCTAATTGAATTATAATAAGCATAGGGAGGACGAAAATGACCTAAATGTTCAACCAATGACACAAACGCAATTATTGGATGCACAATATTGGTTAAAAACCTTAATTGGATTAGAATAAGCATAGGGAGGACGAAATGGACCTAAAAGTTCAACAAATGGCACAAACGCACTTGTTGGATGCACAAGATTGGTTAAAAACCCTAATTGAATTGGAATAAGCCTAGGGAGGACGAAAATGACCTAAATGTTCAACCAATGACACAAAATCACTTATTGGATGCACAAGATTGGTTAAAAACCCTAATTGGATGACAATAAGCCTAACGAGGACGAAAATGACCTAAAAGTTCAACAAATGACACAATCTCACTTATTGGATGCACAAGATTGGTTAAAAACCTTAATTGGATTAGAATAAGCATAGGGAGGACGAAAATGACCTAAATGTTCCACCAATGATACAAACACACTTATTGGATGCACAAGATTGGTTAAAAACCCTAATTGGATTATAATAAGCATAGGGAGGACGAAAATGACCTAAATGTTCAACCAATGACACAAACGCAATTATTGGATGCAGAAGATTGGTTAAAAACCTTAATTGGATTAGAGTAAGCCTAGGGAGGATGAAAATGACCTAAATGTTCAACCAATGACACAAACGCACTTATTGGATGCACAAGATTGGTTAACAACCCTAATTGGACATGAATAAGCCTAGGGAGGATGAAAATGACCTAAATGTTCAACCAATGACACAAACGCAATTATTGGATACACAAGATTGGTTAAAAACCTTAATTGGATGAGAATAAGCCTAGGGAGGACGAAAATGACCTAAATGTTCAACAAATGACACAAACGCACTTATTGGATGCACAAGATTTATCAAAAACCTTAATTGGATTAGAATAAGCCTAGGGAGGACGAAAATGACCTAAATTTTCAATCAATGACACAAACGCACTTATTGGATTGACAAGGTTGGTTAAAATCCCTAATTGGACAAGAATAAGCCTAGGGAGGACGAAAATGACCTAAATATTCAACCAATGACACAAACGCACTTATTGGATGCACAAGATTGGTTAAAAACCCTAATTGGATAAGAATAAGCCTAGGGAGGACGAAAATGACCTAAATGTTCAACCAATGGCACAAAAACACTTATTGGATGCACAAGATTGGTTAAAAAACCTAATTGGATTAAAATATGTTGAAGGATGACGAAAATGACCTAAATGTTCAACCAATGACACAAAATCACTTATTGGATGCACAAGATTGGTTAAAAACCCTAATTGGATGACAATAAGCCTAATGAGGACGAAAATGACCTAAAAGTTCAACAAATGACACAATCGCACTTATTGGATGCACAAGATTGGTTAAAAACCCTAATTGGATTAGAATAAGTCTAGGGAGGACGAAAATGACCGAAATGTTCAACCAATGATACAAAATCACTTATTGGATGCAACTGATTGGTTAAAAACCCAAATGGATGAGAATAAGCCTACGGAGGACGAAAATGACCAAAATGTTGAACCAATGACACAAACGCACTTATTGGATGCACAAGATTGGTTACAAACCCTAATTGAATTATAATAAGCATAGGGAGGACGAAAATGACCTAAATGTTCAACCAATGACACAAACGCAATTATTGGATGCACAATATTGGTTAAAAACCTTAATTGGATTAGAATAAGCATAGGGAGGACGAAATGGACCTAAAAGTTCAACAAATGGCACAAACGCACTTGTTGGATGCACAAGATTGGTTAAAAACCCTAATTGAATTGGAATAAGCCTAGGGAGGACGAAAATGACCTAAATGTTCAACCAATGACACAAAATCACTTATTGGATGCACAAGATTGGTTAAAAACCCTAATTGGATGACAATAAGCCTAACGAGGACGAAAATGACCTAAAAGTTCAACAAATGACACAATCTCACTTATTGGATGCACAAGATTGGTTAAAAACCTTAATTGGATTAGAATAAGCATAGGGAGGACGAAAATGACCTAAATGTTCCACCAATGATACAAACACACTTATTGGATGCACAAGATTGGTTAAAAACCCTAATTGGATTATAATAAGCATAGGGAGGACGAAAATGACCTAAATGTTCAACCAATGACACAAACGCAATTATTGGATGCAGAAGATTGGTTAAAAACCTTAATTGGATTAGAATAAGCTTAGGGAGGATGAAAATGACCTAAATGTTCAACCAATGACACAAACGCACTTATTGGATGCACAAGATTGGTTAAAAACCCTAATTGGATAAGAATAAGCCTAGGGAGGACGAAAATGACCTAAATGTTCAACCAATGGCACAAAAACACTTATTGGATGCACAAGATTGGTTAAAAAACCTAATTGGATTAAAATATGTTGAAGGATGACGAAAATGACCTAAATGTTCAACCAATGACACAAAATCACTTATTGGATGCACAAGATTGGTTAAAAACCCTAATTGGATGACAATAAGCCTAATGAGGACGAAAATGACCTAAAAGTTCAACAAATGACACAATCGCACTTATTGGATGCACAAGATTGGTTAAAAACCCTAATTGGATTAGAATAAGTCTAGGGAGGACGAAAATGACCGAAATGTTCAACCAATGATACAAAATCACTTATTGGATGCAACTGATTGGTTAAAGACCCAAATGGATGAGAATAAGCCTACGGAGGACGAAAATGACCAAAATGTTGAACCAATGACACAAACGCACTTATTGGATGCACAAGATTGGTTACAAACCCTAATTGAATTATAATAAGCATAGGGAGGACGAAAATGACCTAAATGTTCAACCAATGACACAAACGCAATTATTGGATGCACAATATTGGTTAAAAACCTTAATTGGATTAGAATAAGCATAGGGAGGACGAAATGGACCTAAAAGTTCAACAAATGGCACAAATGCACTTGTTGGATGCACAAGATTGGTTAAAAACCCTAATTGAATTGGAATAAGCCTAGGGAGGACGAAAATGACCTAAATGTTCAACCAATGACACAAACGCGATTATTGGATGCACAAGATTGGTTAAAAACCTTAATTGGATTAGAATATGCCTATGGAGGACGAAAATGACCTAAATGTTCAACCAATGACACAAACGCACTTATTGGATGCACAAGATTGGTTAAAAACCCCAGTTGGATGAGAATAAGTCTAGGAAGGACGAAAATGACCTAATTGTTCTACCAATGACACAAACGCACTTATTGAAAGCACAAGATTGGTTAAAAACCCTAATTGGATTAGAATAAGCCCAAGGAGGACGAAAATGACCTAATTGTTCAATTATTGACACAAAATCACTTATTGGATGCACAAGATTGGTTAAAAACTCTAATTGGATTAAAATATGTTGAAGGATGACGAAAATGACCTAAATGTTCAACCAATGACACAAAATCACTTATTGGATGCACAAGATTGGTTAAAAACCCTAATTGGATGACAATAAGCCTAACGAGGACGAAAATGACCTAAAAGTTCAACAAATGAAACAATCGCAGTTATTGGATGCACAAGAATGGTTAAAAACCCTAATTGGATTAGAATAAGCCTAGGGAGGACGAAAATGACCGAAATGTTCAACCAATGACACAAAATCACTTATTGGATGCACAAGATTGGTTAAAAACCCTAATTGGATGAGAATAAGCCTAAGGAGAACTAAAATGACCTAAATGTTCAACCAATGACACAAACGCACTTATTGGATGCAAAAGATTGGTTAAAAACCCTAATTGGATTAGAATAAGCATAGGGAGGACGAAAATGACCTAAATGTTCAACCAATGACACAAACGCACTTATTGGATGCACAAGATTGGTTAAAAACCCTAGTTGGATGAGAATAAGCCTAGGGAGGACGAAAATTACCTAATTGTTCTACCCATAACATAAACGCACTTATTGGATGCACAAGATTAGTTAAAAATCCTAATTGGATTAGAATAAACTCAGGGAGGATGAAATGACCTAATTGTTCAACCATTGACACAAAATCACTTATTGGATGCACAAGATTGGTTAAAAACCCTAATTGGATGACAATAAGCCGAAGGAGGACGAAAATGACCTAAAAGTTCATCAAATGACACAATCTCACTTATTGGATGCAATAGATTGGTTAAAAACCCGAATTGGATTAGAATAAGCATAGGGAGGACGAAAATGACCTAAATGTTCAACCAATGACACAAACGCACTTATTGGATGCACAAGATTGGTTAAAAACCCTAATTGGATTATAATAAGCATAGGGAGGACGAAAATGACCTAAATGTTCAACCAATGACACAAACGCAATTATTGGATGCAGAAGATTGGTTAAAAACCTTAATTGGATTAGAATAAGCTTAGGGAGGATGAAAATGACCTAAATGTTCAACCAATGACACAAACGCACTTATTGGATGCACAAGAATGGTTAACAACCCTAATTGGACGAGAATAAGCCTAGGGAGGATGAAAATGACCTAAATGTTCAACCAATGACACAAACGCACTTATCGGATGCAAAAGATTGGTTAAAAACCCTAGTTGGATGAGAATAAGCCTAAGGAGGACGAAACTGACCGAAATGTTCTACCAATGACACAAACGCACTTATTGGATGCACAAGATTGGTTATAAACCCTAATTGGATAAGAATAAGCCTAGGGAGCACGAAAATGACCAAAATGTTGAACCAATGACACAAATGCACTTATTGGATGCACAAGATTGGTTAAAAACCCTAATTAGATTAAAATATGTCGAAGGATGACGAAAATGACATAAATGTTCAACCAATGACACAAAATCACTTATTGGATGCACAAGATTGGTTAAAAACCCTAATTGGATGACAATAAGCCTAAGGAAGACGAAAATAACCTAAAAGTTCAACAAATGACAGAATTGACTTATTGGATGCACAAGATTGGTTAAAAACCCTAATTGGAATAGAATAAGCCTAGGGAGGACGAAAATGACCTAAATGTTCAACCAATGACACAAACGCGATTATTGGATGCACAAGATTGGTTAACAACCCTAATTGGACGAGAATAAGCCCAGGGAGAACGAAAATGACCGAAATGTTCTACCAATGAACCAAACGCACTTATTGGTAGCACAAGATTGGTTAAAAACCCTAATTGGATTAGAATAAACCCAGGGAGGATGAAATGACCTAATTGTTCAACCATTGACACAAAATCACTTATTGGATGCACAAGATTGGTTAAAAACCCTAATTGGATGACAATAAGCCGAAGGAGGACGAAAATGACCTAAAAGTTCAACAAATGACACAATCTCACTTATTGGATGCACAAGATTGGTTAAAAACCCGAATTGGATTAGAATAACCATAGGGAGGACGAAAATGACCTAAATGTTCAACAAATGACACAAACGCACTTATTGGATGCACAAGATTTATCAAAAACCTTAATTGGATTAGAATAAGCCTAGGGAGGACGAAAATGACCTAAATTTTCAACCAATGACACAAACGCACTTATTGGATTCACAAGGTTGGTTAAGATCCCTAATTGGACAAGAATAAGCCTAGGGAGGACGAAAATGACCTAAATATTCAACCAATGACACAAACGCACTTATTGGATGCACAAGATTGGTTAAAAACCCTAATTGGATAAGAATAAGCCTAGGGAGGACGAAAATGACCTAAATGTTCAACCAATGGCACAAAAACACTTATTGGATGCACAAGATTGGTTAAAAAACCTAATTGGATTAAAATATGTTGAAGGATGACGAAAATGACCTAAATGTTCAACCAATGACACAAAATCACTTATTGGATGCACAAGATTGGTTAAAAACCCTAATTGGATGACAATAAGCCTAATGAGGACGAAAATGACCTAAAAGTTCAACAAATGACACAATCGCACTTATTGGATGCACAAGATTGGTTAAAAACCCTAATTGGATTAGAATAAGTCTAGGGAGGACGAAAATGACCGAAATGTTCAACCAATGACACAAAATCACTTATTGGATGCAACTGATTGGTTAAAGACCCAAATGGATGAGAATAAGCCTACGGAGGACGAAAATGACAAAAATGTTGAACCAATGACACAAACGCACTTATTGGATGCACAAGATTGGTTAAAAACCCTAATTGGATTAAAATATGTCGAAGGATGACGAAAATGACCTAAATGTTCAACCAATGACATAAAATCACTTATTGGATGCACAAGATTGGTTAAAAACCCTAATTGGATGACAATAAGCCTAAGGAAGACGAAAATAACCTAAAAGTTCAACAAATGACAGAATCGACTTATTGGATGCACAAGATTGGTTAAAAACCCTAATTGGAATAGAATAAGCCTAGGGAGGACGAAAATGACCTAAATGTTCAACCAATGACACAAACACGATTATTGGATGCACAAGATTGGTTAAAAACTATAATTGGATTAGAATAAGCCCAGGGAGGACGAGAATGACCTAAATTTTCAACCAATGACGCAAACGCACTTATTGGATGCACAAGATTGGTTAAAAACCCTAGTTGGATGAGAATAAGCATAGGGAGGATGAAAATGACCTAAATGTTCAACCAATGACACAATCGCACTTATTGGATGCACAAGATTGGTTAAAACCCCTAATTGAATTATAATAAGCATAGGGAGGACGAAAATGACCTAAATGTTCAACCAATGAAACAAACGCAATTATTGGATGCACAAGATTGGTTAAAAACCTTAATTGGATTAGAATAAGCCTAGGGAGGACGAAAATGACCTAAATGTTCAACAAATGACACAAACGCACTTATTGGATGCACAAGATTTATCAAAAACCTTAATTGGATTAGAATAAGCCTAGGGAGGACGAAAATGACCTAAATTTTCAACCAATGACACAAACACACTTATTGGATTCACAAGGTTGGTTAAAATCCCTAATTGGACAAGAATAAGCCTAGGGAGGACGAAAATGACCTAAATATTCAACCAATGACACAAACGCACTTATTGGATGCACAAGATTGGTTAAAAACCCTAATTGGATAAGAATAAGCCTAGGGAGGACGAAAATGACCTAAATGTTCAACCAATGGCACAAAAACACTTATTGGATGCACAAGATTGGTTAAAAAACCTAATTGGATTAAAATATGTTGAAGGATGACGAAAATGACCTAAATGTTCAACCAATGACACAAAATCACTTATTGGATGCACAAGATTGGTTAAAAACCCTAATTGGATGACAATAAGCCTAATGAGGACGAAAATGACCTAAAAGTTCAACAAATGACACAATCGCACTTATTGGATGCACAAGATTGGTTAAAAACCCTAATTGGATTAGAATAAGTCTAGGGAGGACGAAAATGACCGAAATGTTCAACCAATGATACAAAATCACTTATTGGATGCAACTGATTGGTTAAAGACCCAAATGGATGAGAATAAGCCTACGGAGGACGAAAATGACCAAAATGTTGAACCAATGACACAAACGCACTTATTGGATGCACAAGATTGGTTACAAACCCTAATTGAATTATAATAAGCATAGGGAGGACGAAAATGACCTAAATGTTCAACCAATGACACAAACGCAATTATTGGATGCACAATATTGGTTAAAAACCTTAATTGGATTAGAATAAGCATAGGGAGGACGAAATGGACCTAAAAGTTCAACAAATGGCACAAATGCACTTGTTGGATGCACAAGATTGGTTAAAAACCCTAATTGAATTGGAATAAGCCTAGGGAGGACGAAAATGACCTAAATGTTCAACCAATGACACAAACGCGATTATTGGATGCACAAGATTGGTTAAAAACCTTAATTGGATTAGAATATGCCTATGGAGGACGAAAATGACCTAAATGTTCAACCAATGACACAAACGCACTTATTGGATGCACAAGATTGGTTAAAAACCCCAGTTGGATGAGAATAAGTCTAGGAAGGACGAAAATGACCTAATTGTTCTACCAATGACACAAACGCACTTATTGAAAGCACAAGATTGGTTAAAAACCCTAATTGGATTAGAATAAGCCCAAGGAGGACGAAAATGACCTAATTGTTCAATTATTGACACAAAATCACTTATTGGATGCACAAGATTGGTTAAAAACTCTAATTGGATTAAAATATGTTGAAGGATGACGAAAATGACCTAAATGTTCAACCAATGACACAAAATCACTTATTGGATGCACAAGATTGGTTAAAAACCCTAATTGGATGACAATAAGCCTAACGAGGACGAAAATGACCTAAAAGTTCAACAAATGAAACAATCGCAGTTATTGGATGCACAAGAATGGTTAAAAACCCTAATTGGATTAGAATAAGCCTAGGGAGGACGAAAATGACCGAAATGTTCAACCAATGACACAAAATCACTTATTGGATGCACAAGATTGGTTAAAAACCCTAATTGGATGAGAATAAGCCTAAGGAGAACTAAAATGACCTAAATGTTCAACCAATGACACAAACACACTTATTGGATGCAAAAGATTGGTTAAAAACCCTAATTGGATTAGAATAA